>SJYX01021799.1:69592-151318 GCA_006410675.1 Oreotragus oreotragus | reverse complement strand
CTTCTCTTCTTTTCACAGCTATTTGTAAGGCCTCCCCAGACAGCCATTTTGCTTTTTTGGGGATGGTCTTGATCCCTGTCTCCTGTACAGTGTCACGAACCTCATTCCATAGTTCATCAGGCACTCTATCAGGTCTAGTCTCTTAAATCTATTTCTCACTTCCACTGTATAATCATAAGGAATTTGATTTAGGTCATACCTGAATGGTCTAGTGGTTTTCCCTACTTTCTTCAATTTCAGTCTGAATTTGGCAATAAGGAGTTCATGATCTGAGCCACAGTCAGATCCCAGTCTTGTTTTTGCTGACTGTATAGAGCTTTTCCATCTTTGGCTACAAAGAATATAATCAATCTGATTTCAGTGTTGACCATCTGGTGATGTCCATGTGTAGAGTCCTCTTGTGTTCTTGGAAGAGGATGTTTGCTATGACCAGTGCGTTCTCTTGGCAACACTCTATTAGCCTTTGCCATGCTTCATTCCATATTCCAAGGCCAAATTTGCCTGCTGCATTCCAGTCCCCTATAATGAAAAAGACATCTTTTTTGGGTGTTAGTTGTAAAAGGTCTTGTAGGTCTTCATAGAACCATTCAATTTCAGCTTCTTCAGCGTTACTGGTTGGGGCATAGACTTGGATTACTGTGATATTGAATGGTTTGCCTTGGAAACGAACAGAGATCATTCTGTTGTTTTTGTGATTGCATCCAAGTACTGGATTTCAGACTCTTCTGTTGACCATGATGGCTACTCCATTTCTTCTAAGGGATTCCTGCCCACCGTAGTATATATAGTGGTCATCTGAGTTAAATTCACCCATTCCAGTCCATTTTAGTTCTCTGATTCCTAGAATGTTGCCGTTTACTCTGCCATCTCCTGTTTGAGTACTTCCAGTTTGCCTTGATTCACGGACCTGACATTCCACAGGTTCTTATGCAATATTGCTCTTTACAGCATCGGATCTTGCTTCTATCACCAGTCACATCCACAGCTGGGTACTGTTTTTGCTTTGGCTCCATCCCTTCATTCTTTCTGGAGTTATTTCTCCACTGATCTCCAGTAGCGTATTGGGCACCTACTGACCTGGGGAGTTCCTCTTTCAGTATCTTATCATTTTGCCTTTTCATACTGTTCATGGGGTTCTCAAGGCAAGAATAATGAAGTGGTTTGCCATTCTCTTCTCCAGTGGATCACATTCTGTCAGACCTCTCCACCATGACCCGCCCATCTTGGTTGGCCCCACAGCATGGCTTAGTTTCATTGAGTTAGACAAGTCGGTGGTCTGTGTGATTAGATTGACTAGCTTTCTGTGATTATGGTTTTGGTGTGTCTGCCCTCTGATGCCCTCTCGCAGCACCTACTGTTTTCCTTGGGTTTCTCTTACCTTGGACCTGGGGTATCTCTTCATGGCTGCTCCAGAAAGTGCAGCCACTGCTCCTTACCTTGGACGAGGGGTATCTCCTCACGGCCACCCCTCCTGACCTTGAACGTGGAGTAGCTCCTCTCGGCCCTCCTGCACCCACGCAGCCACTTCTCCTTGGTCGTGGAGTTGCTCCTCTTGGCCTAACTTCAGTCCCTAAGTTTGTGTTAATATTTCTACCTGCCACAAGAGTGGTAACTGTTTTGCTAACTAATTTCTGATTGACGTCTGTCAATCAGACACATGTNCGTGGAGTAGCTCCTCTCGGCCCTCCTGCACCCACGCAGCCACTTCTCCTTGGTCGTGGAGTTGCTCCTCTTGGCCTAACTTCAGTCCCTAAGTTTGTGTTAATATTTCTACCTGCCACAAGAGTGGTAACTGTTTTGCTAACTAATTTCTGATTGACGTCTGTCAATCAGACACATGTTCCAGACTACATCCTGCCACAAGCATGTAGACTACATTTTTAGAGAACAGTACTCTCATGTATATGTATGTGTAACTTTGTTATATGAAAGCACATATTTGTGCTAGTAATAATATATAAATTTTCTCAACTTAGTTTTTATTCAGCACAGTTTTTCTCTCAGTTAAATGTTAGAGATAATCAGTTTAAATCATAAATCCTAAACTTAATGGCAGTTATGTATTTTAATAAAACACCCTGTTAGAATCAAATAAAGATCAAATTAATACAATTTTAGAATAAGATGTCAAGTGAAGTGTTATTCAATAGTATGCTTATTATACAGAATGGTTTCAGAGTAAGTTCCAAGGAAGAAAAGCAGAGCAGTCGGTATTGTTGGTGCAAGATAGTCCTTGTGTTTTTTGGGTGGTGGGGCAAAATGAATAGTATGTGATGTTTGCAGTAAAAATGAAATTTCTTTTATCTTTCTGCTCTTCACCTCTTTAGTCTAGAATCCATCCACCTGATACAAGATGACTTTCATTCATTTTCCATTTACATTCCAATTGACAGGAATGAAGGAAAAGTTCCTAAAATCTTGGAAGATACGTTTGAATGTTTTACACGTGAATCTGCTCATGTGTAAGTAGAACCTGCTCGTATTCGACTTGGCACGTCACTGGGCTGTATCCAGTCAACAGAGATGCTGAAAAATAGAAGCTTTGTTCAAAGTATGTATATGGAAGGACAAATGATGCAGTGAGTATTATGTATAAAAAATATTGAGTTATATTACTGTGAGAGAAGGGAGAAAGTGAACACGGAGAAGAGTTAGTGGTTTTTGTCACCAGCTGTATTCCTATTACTCTCATAGAGGCATCTGTACTTTCCCCACAAGTCTAACAGTCTAGCCAATTCCCTCTTCCAAGGAAACCACCTTAAACCCTTGTACCTGCTGGTTAACAGTGTTTAGAGTTTTAAGTGCTGTGTGGTCCTGCCAATCTGATCCAGGTGAACTCTTCATTAATTAATTAATGATAAATGGAAAACAAACTTTTTCTCTGTTCCTACTAAATGATATGCCATAGAAAGAGCATATTTAATTAAAAGCTTTCCTTCTGATAATGAATACATGGAAAGGTCCCAAATTACCTGGGTTTTGTTCACTTTGTATTATGAATTCAAGGCAGAGCGTGCTTCTTGGAGCAGAGGGGTGGTCTCTTATAATTCTGCTTACAGATTGGCTACATTCAGTTTAAATCCCTCTCTTGTGTAGGAATTTGAATTTAACAAATACAAAAATTTTGAAAATTTCAGTCATTTCTTCTAATGTTGCAACTTTTCTTTGAACAAGAAGAGTTAGTCTGTTATATACCTGGCAATAATTTATACAAATATTTTGCCAGAGCAGAGCAAGGATCTCTAGGTTTACAGACTGAAACACCTAACTATTTTTCACTTTTCCCACAAATGCTTACACAAAGTCAAAGCCACAAATTTGGGACACTTCTTCCTACCTTCTTTTTTTTTTTTTTTAAAGAATTATATCAGATTTGAACCATTGTTTCCAAATTGGGAAAGGAGTATTACAAAGCTGTATATTGTCACCCTGCTTATTTAACTTCTGTGCAGGGTACATCATGAGGAATGCTGGGCTGGAGGAAGCACAAGCTGGAATCAAGATTTCAGGGAGAAATATCAATAACCTCAGATACACAAATGACACCACCCATATGGCATAAAGTGAAGAGGAACTAAAGAGCCTCTTGGTGAAAGTGAAAGAGGAGAGTGAAAAAGTTGGCTTAAAAGCTCAACATTCAGAAAACTATGATCATGGCATCTGGTCCCTTCACTTCATGGCAAATAGATGGGGAAACAGTGGAAACAGTAGCAGACTTCATTTTTTGGGGCTCAGCCATGAAATTTAAAGATGTTTACTCCTTGGAAGAAAAGCTATGACAAAACTAGACAGCACATTTAAAACCAGAGACATTACTTTGCCAACAAAGGTCCAACTAGTCATAGCTATGGTTTTTCCAGTAGTCATGTATGGATGTGAGAGCTGGACCATAAAGAAAGTTGAGCACCGAAGAACTGATGCTTTTGAACTGTGGTGTTGGAGAAGACTCATGAGAGTCCCTTGGACTGCAAGGAGATCCAACCAATTCATCCTAAAAGAAATCAGTCCTGAATATTCATTGGAAGGACTGATACTGAAGCTGAAACTCCAATACTTTGGCCACCCAATGTGAAGAAATGACTCATTTGAAAATACCCTGATGCTGAAAAAGATTGAAAGCAGGAGGAGAAGGGGACGACAGAGGATGAAATGGTTGGATGGCATCACTGACACTCAACAGACATGAGTTGAGTAATCTCCAAGAGTTAGTGATGGACAGGGAGGCCTGGCATGCTGCGGTCTATGGGGCCACAAAGAGTCAGACATGACTCAGTGACTGAACTGACTGACTGACCCACTTTTAACATCAAATGCTTTATGACACTTACCTTATAACCAGTAATTGAAAATTACAGAAATATAAGCTACCTATATTCTAATGAAAATTTATCAGGATGCTTCAATTGACACATGAAAGAGAAGTTGAAGTAAACTAATATTAATGAAATATGAATTTTAATATGTAAATGGTCAATCACACTACTCCCATAAGAGGAGTAACCTAAATAAAGCAGCTACAAGTGTATACTCACTTGTATGTTTTTAAAGGAGGAATAAAACAAACCATGAATGGTTTTCACATTAATGATGTCATTCTCCACCAAGATAAACTATTAATTACCTAACACTGTATTATATAACAACCTTTCCTCGAGTTATCTCTTCATGATATTTAAGTGAATATTAAAAATGCAAAAATATACTGTTTACAAATTTAATGGAATTAAGACCTAGACTCAAATAATTATAAACAGGTTTTTCAACTATATAAATTGTCGATCAGACATGGATATATGACATTTTTTCCTTGTGGTTGATATCTCTGTAATTTATCCAGAAGACTTTTACCTTATCTTCCCCCTTCCCTCTTTCTCTACTCCCATCCCACACTAAATGCTATTATTTCTCTGTCCTAGGGAAGAGTAGCATCTAAGTAAGGAATGAGGTCCTCTCAAAACTATATGACTGTAATATAGGAAATACTCCTGACTCTCCTTTCCAGCTGTGTTTCCCTCTACATTCTCGTGGTACTCTGTACTTACGATAGCTTTCATTGTATAAGCTATGGTCATTTATCTGCTTATCAGTATTTCTACAGACTGAGCTCAAAGTAGCAGGAGTAATGTCTTTTTCAATATTATGGTCCTAGTGTCTAGCACAACGCCTGCTTCCTTTTTTTTTTTTCTACTTTATTTTTATTGGAGTATAATTGCTTTCCAATGCTGTGTTAGTCTCTGCTGTACAATGAAGTGAACCAGCTGTATGTGTACATATATCCCCTCCTTCTTAGATCTCCATCCCACCCACTCCATCCCACACGAGTAATCATAAGAGAGCACCAGGCTGAGCTCCCTGTGCTTTATAGCAAGTTCCCATTAGCTATCTATTTCATACATGGTAGTATATATATGTCAATCCCAATCTCCTGATTTATCACATCCTGCCCCCATGTCCATATATCCATTTCCTACATCTGCATCTCTACTCCTGCCCTGGAAATGGTTTCATCTGTACCATTTTTCTAGGTTCCACATATTTTCATTAATATATGATATTTGTTTTTCTCTTTCTGAACTTACTTTACTCTATATGACAAACTCTAGGTCCAACAGCATCTCTGCAAATGACCTAGTTTTGTTACTAATATTATGCTAGGTAATATTCTTTTTTTTTAAGGATTCATGTTGATGTTTGGTAGAAATCAACAAAATACTGTAAAGCAGTTATCCAATTAAAATAAATAAATTAAAAAATACAGTATTGTAAAGTAATTAACCTCCAATTAAAATAAATATATTTATATTAAAAAATTAAAAAAAACAAATACATAAGAACTCAATAAATGACTATCTTGGAAGTAACTTTTCCATGTAGACTCATTGAAAGTTAATGAATTGAATCTCATATTTTTAAAGACAGTATTTTTAGAGCAGTTTTAGGTTTAAAGTTGAGAGAAAAGTATAGAGATTTCCTGTATACTCTATACTATCCCGATTTCTCCCCTACATCCTCACAAAAACACTTGGCCTCCCCCATTATCAATATCACTCAGCAGAATGGTTCATTTGTTACTAAGGATAAACCTACATTAACACATCATTATAATCCAAAGTCTACACTTTACCTTAGAGTTCATTCTTGGTGCTGTGCATTCTGTTGTTTTGGACAAATGAATGACATACATACACCATTATGATATTACACAGTATTTTCATTGCCCTAAAAATGCCATGATCTGCCTATTTGTCCACATCCCCATCCCTGACAACCACTTATCTTTGCATTATTTCAGTGATTTGTCCTTTTTCAGAATGTCATATAGTTGGACTCACATAGTATGTAGCCTTCTCAGACTGGTTTCTTTCACTTAGTGATATGTATTAAAGTTCCTTCATGTCTTTTCATGACTTGCTAACTCATTTGTTTGTAGCACTAAATAATATTCCATTGCCTGGATGTACCACATTTTATTTTTTCCATTTACCTACTGAAGGACATCATGGCTGCTTCCATGAACCTAATTTTTAAGACAAGAATATTGATTCTGAAAGAGGATAATATGGGCATATAACTAGCTATAGAGAAGTCCAATTTTAATGTGCATCCCTTCAGATTCCTCATGCAGTATTTTTAATATCATGATTTGGGACATAATTTGGCACATGAGAGAAACACTCTCCTTGCAATTTTCTCAGGTCTTTCTTGATGTTATATGTTACATCTTGACTATTATAAATATGCAAGTTATCATAAAGTTTTTTTAACCATTGTTTTTAGATGCTTTGATAGATTTTACGGGTTTAATTTAAGTAGTATATAAATATTTAGGCTGCAAATGTTATAATGTTAAACACAGATAACAGAATCATTGTAATAGCTCTCTGAGCAACAGAGCATGGCAATATTTGAGGACGTTGTAGTATAAGATAGTATAAGATGGAGAATTTATTGCACACCTGATTCTCTGGCACTTAAGGCATATACAAGTGAAAACCATCTACTTACAAGCCATGAGTGGCAGTCATCTTTTGGAAACCAATTACCTTTACAGAAGGTGACTTGGAATCAAGTTTAATATTCTCATTGTTGTTGTTATTGAGTTGCTAAGTCGTGTCAGACTGCAACTCTATGGACTGTACATGCCAAGCTCCTCTACCATCCACTGTCTCCCAGAGTCTACTCAAATTCATGTCCATTGAGTTGATGATGCTATCTAACCATCTCATCCTCTGCTTTCCCCTTCTCCTTTTATCTTCAATCTTTCTCAGCATCAGGGTCTTTTCCAATGAGTTGGCTCTTTGCATTGGAGTGGCCAAAGTATTGGAGCTTCAGCTTCAGCATCAGTCCTTCCAGTGAACATTCAGGGTTGATTTTCTTTAGGATTGACTGGTTTGATCTCTGTGCAGTCCAAGGGACACTCATAAGTCTTCTGCTGCTGCTGCTAAGTCACTTCAGTCGTGTCCGACTCTGTGTGACCCCATAGACGGCAGCCCACCAGGCTCCCCCGTCCCTGGGATTCTCCAGGCAAGAATACTGGAGTGGGTCACCATTTCCTTCTCCAATGCATGAAAGAGAAAAGTGAAAGTGAAGTCGCTCAGTCTGTCCGACTGTTAGCGACCCCATGGACTGCAGCCCACCAGGCTACTCCGTCCATTGGATTTTCCAGGCAAGAGTACTGGGGTGGGGTGCCATTGCCTTCCCCACATGAGTCTTCTACAGAAGCACAATTTGAAATCATCAATTATTCAGTATTCAGCCTTCTTTATGGCTCAACTTTCACGTCTGTACCCCACTGTCAGGTTGGTTTATTTCTCTCACTCACTTCTTATCTTATTGTAACTAAGATTTGGAACAACAGACTAATTACAGCTCAAGCAGGCAGGATGGCTCCTGTCTCCTCTTAGCAAGGATCTAAGACAACAAACTGGTTTACAGCTCAGTTACAGCTCAAGCAGACAGATCTTTTATTAAACAGACAGCAGATAGTACATTCCCGAGATGTGGGAGTAGGCCGACCCTGAAGGAGTTGTCACAATCCTTCTTGGCTTCCCTTTTTCTATGCCCGGTCTCATTCTCTTCTTTCTGCCCTGTGCAAAATGCAAATAGGCATGCACTCAAGGCTAATCAGAGAAAGGAGCATATCTAGGCACATGCAAAATAAGACCTTTGCATATTCATCTAGATGGGTGTGGACTGAGAGTTTTGATTGACAGTCGCAAGTTACATAGCAAGAGGCTCGATTGCACAGGTCTTTCCCATAATTCAGTCTGTTATATTCAGATGTACGTATGTATAGAATATTTATGAAGCTTTAATCTAGCTGCATAAGGTTACTTGAAGACACAGCTATACATCAGGGTGCATGTGCCAGAGTTGGGAAAACCCCAGTGGTTAGTTTGTATCCAGTGTGTGCCTAGGGTGCATGTGCAGAAGTTGGAAAAGTCTCTGATTATTTTTGTAGTCTATCTGTGAGCTCTGCAGGGTGTGTCAGGTGGGGTTTAGAGATCAGTTTGCATCCTTTTCAGCTAGGCCCCTCTCTTTGTCCATGCCTATCTTCCTACCTACCATGACTACTGAAAAAAATGTAGCTTTGACTATACAGAGTGTCTCCAAAGTGATTTCTCTGCTTTTTAATATGCTGTCTAGGTTTGTCATAGCTTTTCTTCCAAGGAGCAAGTGTCTTTGAATTTCATGGCTACAGTTAATTTCCACAGTGAATTTGGAGCACAAGAAAATAAAATCTGCCACTACTTNCAAAGTGATTTCTCTGCTTTTTAATATGCTGTCTAGGTTTGTCATAGCTTTTCTTCCAAGGAGCAAGTGTCTTTGAATTTCATGGCTACAGTTAATTTCCACAGTGAATTTGGAGCACAAGAAAATAAAATCTGCCACTACTTCAATTTTTCTGCTTCTATTTGCCACAAAATGGTGGGAATGGATGCTATGATCTTAATTTTTTGAATGTTGAGTTTCAAGCTAGCTTTTTCACTGTCCTCTTTTGCTTTGACCAAGTGTCTCTTTAGTTCCTCTTTAATTTCTGCCATTAGAGTTGTATCATCTGCATATCTGAGGTTGTTGATATTTCTCCAGGCAATCTTGATTCCAGCTTGTGATTCATCCAGACGGGCATTTCACAGATTGTACTCTGCAAACTGTTAAATAAGCAGGGTTACATATGGCTGACAATATACAGCCTTGTCATACTCCTTTCCCAATGTGGATTCAGTCCATTGTTCCATGTCTAGTTCTAACTGTTGCTTCTTGACCCGCATACAGGTTTCTCAGGAGACAGGCAAGGTGGTCTGGTATTCCCATCTCATTAAAAATTTACCAGAGTTTATTATGATCCACATAGTCAAAAGCTTTAGCATAGTCACTGAAACAGAAGTACAGGTTTTCCTAGAACCCCCTTACATTCTACATGATCGAATGAATGTTGGCAATTTGATCTGATTTCTCTGTCTCTAGAAAACCCAGCCTGTACCTCTGGAAATTCTTGGTTCACATAGTGCTGAAGCCTAGCTTGAAGGAATTTGAGCAAAACCTTGCTAATGTGTGAAATGAGCACAACTGTATGGTAGTTTGAACATTCTTTGATATTGTGTTTCTTTGAGATTGAAATGAAACCTGACCTTTTCCAGTCCTATGGCCACTGCTAAATTTTCTAAGTTTGCTGACATATTGAGTACAGCAGTTAACAGCATCATCATTTAGGCTTTTAAATAGCACTACTGGGCTTCCATCAACTCCACTAGCTTTGTTCATGGTAATACCTCTTAAGGCCCACTTGACTTCACACTCCAGGGTGTCCAGCTCTAGGTGAGTGACCACATGATTGTATTTATCCAGGTCATTGAGACATTTTTAAAAATAGATCTTCTGTGTATTCTTGCCACCTCTTCTTAATCTCTTCTGCTTCTGTTAGATCCTTACTGTTTTGTCCTTTGTCATGCCCATCCTTGCATGAAGTGTTCCCAAGATATCTCCAGTTTTCTTGAAAAGATCTCTAGTCTTTCCCACTCTATTATTTTCCTCTATTTCTTAGCATTGTTCATTTAAGAAGGCCTTCTTATCTCTCCTTGCTATTCTCTGGAACTCTGCATTCAGTTAAGTATATGTTTCCATTTCTCCCTTGTCTTTCACTTCTCTTCTTTCCTCAGCTATTTGTAAAGGCTCTTCAGACAATCATTTTGCCTTCTTGCATTTCTTTTTCTTTGGAATGATTTTCATCACTGCCTCCTGTAGAATGTTTGGAACTTCTGTCCATAGTTCTTCAGGCACTCTGTCTAGCAGACCTAATCTCTTGAATCTATTCATCACCTCCACTATGTAATCATAAGGGATTTGGTTTAGGTAATGCATGAATTGCCTAGTGGTTCTCCCTACTTTATTCAATTTAGGCCTGAATTTTACAGTAAGGAGCTCATGGTCTTTGCACAGTCAACTCCAGGTCTTGTTCTAACTGACTATATAGAGCTTTTCCATCTTTGGCTGCAAACAATATAGTCAATCTAATTTCAGTGCTGACCTTCTGGTGATGTCCATGTGTAGAGTGGTCTCTTGTGTTGTTGGATAAGGGTGTTTGCTGTGATTAGTGTTCCCTTGATAAAACCCTGTTACGTTTTGTCTTGCTTCATCTTGTACTCCAAGGCCAAACTTGCCTGTTTTCCAGATATCTCTTGACTTCCTACTTTTTCAATCCAATCCCATATGATGTAAAGGACATCCTTTTTTGGTGTTAGTTCTGGAAGGTCTTGTAGGTCTTCAGAGAACCATTCAGTGTCAGCTTCTTTGACAGTAGTGGTTGGGGCATAGACTTAGATTACTGTGATGTTGAATGGTTTGCCTTGGAAAGGAACTGAAGTTATTCTATCATTTTTAGGTTGCAACCAAGTACTGCATTTCAGACTCTTTGTTGACTATGAGGGCTACTCCATTTCTTCTAAGGGATTCTTGCCCATGGCAGTAGATATGGTCATCTGAATTAAATTCACCCAATTCCCATCCATTTTAATTCACTGGTTCCTAAGATGTAAATGTTCATTTTCTCTGCTGGCTCAGTGATAAAGAATCTACCTGTTAATGTGGGAGACACTGTTTCAATCCCTGGGTCAGGAAGATCCCCTAGACTAGGAAAAGGCAACCTACTTCAGTATTCTTGCTTAGGAAATCCCAGGACAGAAAAGGCTGGTTAGCAACAGTAAATGAGTCTGTACCACAGAAGATTCAGACATGACTTAGTGTCTAAACAACAATATTCTTGTAGTAGCAATTTGATATCTTTTAAAGAACACACAATACATTTGAGTTTTCATTAGCTGCTACACAGGAGTTAGCATTTAAGCTCAATGTTATACAAAAATACATTTTTGTTTGAGGCTAAATTCCCATTTCTTCTATTTCTAAAGGAAAATGGATAGGAAGTTTTCCTCTTGAATTTGCCTTCTAGACATAAAATATTTTACTTTATCTAACTCTTAAGCATGTTGCTTGTTTTTCACACAGGCAAACTAGCTTTCCAAAATGCATCAGGAAGAAAAGTCTTATAGTTGCAGTGAACAGAACAAACCATGTAGAGAAAATGAAATTCCATAACAACCATTGATTACTTTTTCATATTAATATCCTCAGTGATAAGTCTATCTCTCCTAAACACATTCTGATTTCCTGAAATACACATTTCAAAAATACATTTAGTAAATTGAATCTCCTTTTAATATGGGAGCTATCTTAAGGGAAAGCTGATTTTTGTTATAAATTTGAACTTGGCTAGGTTGGTTTCTCTTTCTCTCTTATTAATTCTGTTAATGCTCTCTCCTATCTATTAATTGGTGATACCTGATGCAGTGCAGTACCAAATCATTTAAATGCATGTTTCACTTTGATTGATTACTGTTATTATTGATTTGCAAATTAAAATTAAATTTAGTTAATGGATCACTATTTGTTTTAGCTTTCTTCTAGGAATATGACTCCTGTATGTGGCTGCATGTTTCTGTAAATTAAAGTTAAAGTTCAAATGGCTATATGTTATATTGTATATATTCTTGCTGGTACCATTGTTAGAGTAAAGGATGTTTTATTATTTTTATTATTATTTTTTTTTACTTTATTTTACTTTACAGTACTGTATTGGTTTTGGCATACATTAACATGAATCCGCCACGGGTGTACATGATGTTTTAAAATAGAAGTTAATTTTGCCTAACATGCATGACTGTGGCTCAGATCATGAACTCCATATTGCAAAATTCAGACTCGGATTTGAAGAAAGTAGGNTTTATTTTACTTTACAGTACTGTATTGGTTTTGGCATACATTAACATGAATCCGCCACGGGTGTACATGATGTTTTAAAATAGAAGTTAATTTTGCCTAACATGCATGACTGTGGCTCAGATCATGAACTCCATATTGCAAAATTCAGACTCGGATTTGAAGAAAGTAGGGAAAACCACTGGGCCATTCAGGTCTGACATAAATCAAATCCCCAATGAATATACAGTGGAAGTGACAAATAGATTCAAAGGATTAGTTCTGATAGAGAGAGTGCATGAATAACAATAGATGGAAGTTTGTAACATTGTACAAGAGGCAATCAAAACCGTCCCCAAGAAAAAGAAATGCAAAAAGGCAAAATGGTTGTCTGAGGAGGTCTTACAAATAGCTGAAAAAAGAAAAGAGGTGAAAGACAAAGGAGAAGAGGAAAGATGTACCCATTTGAATGCAGAGTCCCAAAGAATAACAAGGAGAGATAAGAAAGCCTTCCACAGTGATCAATCAAAGACATAGAGGAAAACAATAGAATGGGAAAGACTAATGATCACTTCAAGAAAATTAGAGATATGAAGGGAGCATTTCATACAAAGATGGGCAAAATAAAGGACAGAAACGGTATGGTACTAACAGAAGCAGAAGATAAGAAGAGAGAGCAATAATCCACAGAACTGTGCAGAAAGGGTCTTAATGACCCAGATAACCACGATGGTGTGATCACTCACTAAGAGCCAGACATCCTGGAGTGTGTAGTCAAGTGGGTCTTAGGAAGCATCACTATGAACAAAGCTAGTGGAGGTGATGGAATTCCAGTAGAGATATTTCAAATCCTGAAAAACGATGTTGTGAAAGTGTTGCACTCAGTATGCCAGCAAATTTAGAAAACTCAGCAGTGACCACAGGACTGGAAAGGTCAGTTTTCATTCCAATCCCAAAGAAAGGCAATGGCGAAGAATGTTTATACTACTGTACCATTGCACTTATTTCACATACCAGCGAAGCAATGCTGAAAATTCTCCAAGTGAGACTTCAACAGCACGTGAACTGAGAACTTCCATATGTACTAGTTGAATTTAGAAAAGGCAGAGGAACTAGAAATCAAATTGCCAACATCTGTTGGATCATAGAAAAAGTAAGAGAATTCCAGAAAAACATCTATTTCTTCTTTATTGACTACTTAAAGCCTTTGACTGTGTGGATCACAAGAAACTGTGGGAAATTCTTCAAGAGATGGGAATGCCAGACCACCTTACCTGCCTCCTAAGTAATTTATATGTGGGTCAAGAAGCAACAGTTAGAACTGGACATGGAAAAATGGATTTGTTCAAAATTGGGAAAGAAGTATGTCAAGGCTGTATATTGTCACCCTGCTTATTTAACCTACACAGAGTACATTATGAGAAATGCTGGACTGGATGAATCACATGCTGGATTCAAGATTGCCAGGAGAAATATCAGAAACCTCAGATATGCAGATGGCAACACCCTTATGGCAGAAAGCGAAGGGGAACTAAAGAGCCTCTTGATGAAGGTGAAAGAGGAGATTGAAACAGCTGGCTTAAAACTCAACATTCATAAAACTTAAGATTATGGCATCCGGTCCCATCACTTCATGGCAAATAGATAGAGCAATCAGTGACAGACTTTATTTTCTTCGGCTCCAAAATCACTGCAGATGGTGACTGCAGCCATGAAATTAAAACACACTTGCCCCTTTGAAGAAAAGCTATGGCAAACCTAAACAGCATATTGAAATGCAGAGACATTGCTTTACTGACTAAAGTTCATCTAGTCAAAGCTATGGTTTTTCTGGTAGTCATGTATGGATGTCAGAATTGGACGATATAGAAGGCTGAGCCCCGAAGAATTGATGCTTTCAAACTGTGGTGTTTGAGAAGACTCTTGAGAGTTTCTTGGAGTGCAAGATCAAACCAGTCAATCCTAAAGGAAATCAGTCCTGAATATTCGCTGAAAAGATTGATGTTGAAGCTGAAGCTCCAATACTTTGTCCACCTGATGCAAAGAGCTGATTCATTAGAAAAGACTGTGATGCTGGGAAAGATTGAAGGCAGGAAGAGATGGGGGATGGCAGAGGATGAGATAGTTTTATGGCATCACCGACTCAATGGACATGAGTTTGAGCAAGCCCTGGAGTTGGTGAAGGACAGGGAAGCCTGTCGTGCTGCAGTCTATAAGATCATAAAGTGCCGGACATGACTGACCAGCTGAACAACAAACAGCAACACGCATAACATGAAACTTAAATTCTTTCTTTGAGCAACTATGGGAGAAAATAGACACACATTTTGCAGTATCCCAGAAGTTAATAATCTTTTTTCTTCTTTTACATCCATGTTAATCTGTTTTTAATTTGTAAGAGGTCACTAACTTGACCAATTATGTTTTCTCTTCCTCTGATAAAATATACATGGTATAAAGTCTACGATTTTAACAACTGTACTACTACATTTGTATTGTAACAAATGACTACTATTCAGTGGCATTTAGTACAGTCACACTGTTGTGCAACTATCACCAAAAATATTGACCAATCCACAAATTCACATTTTATCTTTGTGCATGGGCCATGATAGCTTTCTGTTTTGTTCTAATTTTAGTATATGAGCTATTGAAGCTGACACCCAAGTATATTTTTTAAAGTGTCAAGAATATCTACGAAATGAAATAGAAAAAGTAAAATAAGTTGACTAGTCCAACAGTTTTCAAGGTCATTCTGGTATATGAAGTGTTATCTTTTAATTATTTCTTTTTTTATTTTTATTTTTACTTTATTTTACTTTATAGTACTGTATTGGTTTTGTCATACATTGACATGAATCTGCCACGGGTGGACATGAACTCCTAAACATGAACCCCCAAACATGAACCCCCCTCCCACCTCCCACCCCACATCATCCCTCCGGATCATCCCCATGCACCAGCCCCAAGCATCTGCATCCTGCATCGAACATAGACTGGCGATAGCTTTTTGAAGTTGACTGATATCTGAGAGTCTATATTTCATAGACTAGTAGGTCGGTTTCTTATTTGGTGGGATGGTATATATGAGAAAATCCTGCACTTGAGGATGGAAGAGCTGTGGAAGGAGCTGCTTCAACTTGTCTTGGGTCCCTGCCTTCCTGGGAATAGCTACTATTTGCCTTAATGTCAGAAATTTGAGGTGTTTTACCATTAATCTATGTCTCATGCAACCCTCCCCTAGACTTACAATGATATTTGCTGGATGTGCCAATTCTGGTTTGAAAATCAGACCAATTGGAGGTCAGGGCTGCAAGACCTTAGAAACTATCTCGACATGTCTACTCTATAATACTATATAAAAATGCTCAAATAAAGTACCTAGGGACATGTATAACCTATAAGAACTTGTGTGTACCATTTGGAGAATTTTTATAGCTCAAATTTTCATGAAAAAGAAACGGTCTATTAAGAGGTACAAGCAATATAATAATTGTCAGTGACTATGCTTAAAAACCTGGAACATTTATAATTTAAAAGGCTATCACCAAGGGGAAGTATAACCCAGTGAGATAGTAGTGAATTGTATGTAAACTGTGAAAACTGAGATAGTAGTTAACATTATGTAAACTGAAAACTCCTAAGTTTAAATTTATAACTATGTAAAAATTCCTGATATGTATTTATATAAATATATATTTCAAAAACAGAGAAATAAATAGTGTCAAAATAGTTTAAGTTAAGCATGCATCCAAGTTAAAAATAATAATAATAATGGTTTACAACAGTATTTCTTTGCCGGGAGCCAGCGCTGGAGATCCCACCCATGACAAGGTCATGTGGATGAGGCCTGACAGGCAAAGGCACGATCAGGCCTCGAGGGAGCCCCCTGGACCTGCTCAAGCATCTGCTCCACAACAAGAATCTGTCTGTCTTACTATTTTATGCCTTTCACCAACTCTTCTGACATTAACAGGGGGCTATCCCCGACCACCTTTCTCTGGAGAAAATCAACTTAGGGCTCTAGCTAATAAGTCTCTTGGGCATGAAAGGAGTATTTCAGTTCAACCCCCCCCTCCCTGCCCTGTTAGCATTCTAGCTAGTCTGACAGGTTTATCCAGACTCTTGCAGCTACGCATGTGATTATTCACAGCCTCCCAACTGTGAGAGGCATGGGAAGCCTAAAACATTCTAAAAATATAGAGCCTTTCAAAGAGTTAAAAAGTATTAAAATAGTTCTGGTGTAGGATTTCATTGTTGAGCCAATGCTTGCTGCTAAGTTCCCATATCTCTTATCCACTGAGCACCTGGGAGTACATTAGTTAACATAGTTGGAATGTAAGAAAAACAAGTGTAGTCTTAGAATTAACCACATCAGACCTTTGAGCTAATTGGTTCTTTCTTTGTTGTAACTAACTGCACCTTTGCTCCGTGAGAAATGTAACTCTGTTTAATACTTTCTGAAGCTGACATAGATTAGAAATATAAAGAAAAAACACTTCAAGGGGAAATAAGTTTTCTGGTTGAGCAGCCTTTATCAAAAGAGGGTCATAAAATGTTCATAGGCCTCCAAGTCCAGAAGATAATGTACACAACATTGTTTATGGGAAAGGTATGCAGAAAAAAATCCTGGTTTTGATAAAGACAAAAACAGATGTAACGTTTGGGCTGACTCTGTATAACTGCATCTTTCATTTCCCTCTATGTACAAGTCAAGGTATAAAAGCTTCCCTGAAAAATAAAGTGACGGACCAGAACCAGTTTTACGAAAGCCTGGTTCTCCCATGTCTTTCTTTCGTTCTTTCTTTCTCTTACTCTCTTTTTCAGGCTGATCCCTTGGAACATAGAGGCTCTCTACGTTCACTTTCCTGCCTGGGCTTCTAAGACCTGAACGGGAAGGCGCTCTGCATCTTCACTCCCTCGGGAGACCAGGAGGGCGCCTGCAGCCTACGTGAACAGAGCAAGTCCCTTGTCTTGGGCTTTTATTGGCTTTCTGTGTAAACCAAGGAATATCAGCCTCTTTCTCTCCTCTATTTTCTTATCTGCGACATTCTTTCTTTATCTCTNGACCAGGAGGGCGCCTGCAGCCTACGTGAACAGAGCAAGTCCCTTGTCTTGGGCTTTTATTGGCTTTCTGTGTAAACCAAGGAATATCAGCCTCTTTCTCTCCTCTATTTTCTTATCTGCGACATTCTTTCTTTATCTCTCTCTAAATCTCTCTGCCGATGCCATCTCTCCTGAGGGTACCCCTAGATCCTGCGGGGACTGGACCCTGATATTTCTTAAACTTCATTCTATGGGTTAGTGGTGTCTTTTGATTCTTTAATAGATATTCTGTAAAAGCAAGTTCCATTATTGCAAAAGTTTAGAAAATAGTGTGCCCTCTACCTCTTTTGAAAAGTCACAATACATATTAGCATATTATAAACTTTGAAAATATCTGTGTTAAAGAAACCTGGAGTCAATGTACCAGAGTTTAAATACCAACTTCAAGGCTTATTAGCTGTGAAGGTTAATTTCGACAGGTTTTTCATTTGACATTCGACAGGTTTTTCAGTTTCTGTGAATCAGTTTTCTCATCTGAAAAATGGAAATACTGATGCTACTTCCCTCTGAAGTGTTTTGTAAATATTAAATAAGCAAATATGTAAAGAACTTACAACTCTGTGGCATATGATAAGTGCTATATAAAGTTTGTTGTTTCCAACCTAGTGTTAACTCAGTTGGTCATGAAACTCCCTCACCTGCCTAACTATCCTTGCTTTTTTCAGCAATTCTCTTAACATTTCATGGAATAAGCAGGAAAATGGAAAATAATTTAAAAGATATTGGTATAAGTTCAATATGTTTATTTTTTGCCTTTAATCTTTTAACATTAGATGTAATTGGAGCATTTGAAGAGATTATTAGAATCTCAAAGGCATTTAAAATGTCTTTTTATTCATTTTCATGGGAGTTCGTGTAAAAAAATAAATAAATACAAAAAAAAAGAATAGATGAGTAGAAAAATAAAGTGATTTTTATCAAAATGGAAAAAAAAAATAGTCTATAGGAAAATAAAAAGTTGCTTTGCAACCTCAAATTTTGTTAGGCAATTCAGGCTACAGAGTAGCAGTTTGCTAAAGGAGAAGTCAGCCTTCTCCTGGGTTCGTGATTTGGTTGCACTCTACTGTGCAATGCCGCTTGCCCTCCCAACCCTTACTAATCATCATTTTCCTATCTCTGGCTCCATTATGAATGGCAAATTCACTGCCTTATTGTGCATTCTCCAATCTGCTGTTTTTGTAGAATAAACTTTAGCAAAGATTGAGTGTATCTTCTCTTCATAACTATCTGTGACTTAGTAAAATGTACAAACTAGAGTTGGACTACATATCTATCTGTGACTTAGCAAAATGTACAAACTAGAGTTGGACTATAAAGAAAGCTGAGTGCTGAAGAATTGATGCTTTTGAATTGTGGTGTTTGAGAAGACTCTTGAGAGTCCCTTGGAGCAAGGAGATCCAACCAGTCCATCCTAAAGGAAATCAGTCCTGAATGTTCATTGGAAGGACTGATGTTGCAGCTGAAATTCCAATACTTTGGCCACCTGATGTGAAGAGCTGACTCATTTGAAAAGACCCTGATGCTGGGAAAGATTGAAGGCAGGAGGAGAAGGGGATGACAGAGGGTGAGATGATTCAATGGCATCACCGATTCAATGGGCATGAGTTTGAGTAAACTCTGGGAGCTGGTGGTGGAGAGGGAGGCAAGTTGCAAAGAGTCAGTCACGACTGAGTGACTGAACCGAACTGAAAAAAACTGTTCATGCCAATATAGGAGATTTCCAGTCTCACACCATTTGATGGCTTTGCTGATGTCTAGCCCACATGCAGCTGCAATTGTTTTACAAACTGTGCACATACCTGTGACAGCCTTTCCCTCATAGCCATGGTGCTGAGCTGAGTAGTTTTTAATTTTGTATTTATCCCTGAGTGGTGATTCCTAAGAATCACTGTAATATTTGCTCTTCATTTAAGTGGTCTGTAACTACTTGCCTGTGGCTTCTCTGCTCTTTCATTCTATTCTTATATTTGTATGGCTTTCCTGTTAGTTGTGTTCTGAATCTTTTGGAGTCCAAATATTTTTCCAAATAACAGAATTCAGAGCATAAGCATTTCCTGAAAATGATTCTGAATACTACCTCTGAAAAGGCTTACATCAACCCATTTGATTTATAGGGAATTTCAAAATTGTTTCCATTAGATTCAACATGATATACAATATTAACATTTCATATCTCCAGACGTTTCATTATTCTTATTTTAGTACATCATACTTAACCCAAAGTAGCTTTGAATGTAAACAATAAACAAGCTAACATGCAGTACTTGACTGTAAAGAGACATAATGGGGGAGATATAAACTGCTTTTCATTTTTGGAGTGACATTATTAATGCAACACCATTAATTTAATTAAATGCTATTTTAATAACAAAACCATATTTCAATAAACTGACCCACCATTTCATTTATGTAATTGCAAACCTCAAGATTTGATTACTCATAGTTCTCTTTTAGTTAATTTACTTATTCACAGTTTTGACAGAAAAGCTTTCAAACGTATGAAGAGATGGGCACAGTTCACCCAAATAGGAAACTATAAAATTGCCTCAAGATACTTGAGTTCTTATCCTAGTCCTACTGTCTGTGTTATATTGTCTCTCACTTATCCTCTTTAGGATTCAGTTTTTCATTTGTAAGATGGAGAGGTTGGTTTAGATGTTCATTAAAGTTCTTGTTACTCTTAAGAATTTTCTACACCACTCTAAATCTGAAGTTGGAGTTTGAATATCTGTATACTTACAATAATAATAATCACACACAAGGGGTACATGTGCATCCACATGAATTTATGATATTTGGGGCATTTTCATATTGTTATGCTGAATTGTAGATTAGGGAGTGAGTGTAAATGATTATAAAGGCTGTTTTTATGGCTTAGTAAATAATTACACTGACTAGCCATGAACCAGTTATGAAAGTAGGTGAACAAGTATGAAAGGTGCAATGGTTATAGGAGTAAATGTACAAGTATTAGAAAATGCAGAAGGTGAATATTTCCCCAGTATCAATGAATCTCTGCCTTTCCAAATCATTTTCAATCAGCTAAATATATGTAAATTAAATATAATGTAAAAATTACCACTTTCAAATTCAGTTACTGAAGACAACTTTTATGCTTCTAGATGTTTATGTAGATATTTACCTATAATTATAGCACTTTCATTTTTAAAGGCATCTTTCATTCTTATTCCAGTTCCAGTTCAGTCACTCAGTTGTGTCCAACTCTTTGTGACCCCATGGACTGCAGCACACTTGGCTTTCCTGTCCATCACCAACTCCCAGAGCTTAGTTGGTGATGCCATCCAACCATCTCATCCTCTGTCATCCTCCATCTCCTCCTGTCTTCATTCTTTCCTAGCATCAGTCTTTTCTAATGAGTCAGCTCTTCAAATCAGGTGGCTGAAGTACTGCAGTTGCAGCTTCAGCATCAGTCCTTCCAGTGAGTATTCAGGACTGATTTCCTTTAGGATTGACTAATTTGATCTCTTTGCAGTCTAAGGGACGCTCAAAAGTCTTCTCCAACACCACAGTTCAAAAGCATCAATTCTTCGGCACTCAGCTTTCTTTATATTCCAACTCTCACACCCATACGTGACTACTGGAAAAACCATAGCTTTGACTAGATGGACCGTTGTCAGCAAAGTTATGTCTCTGCTTTTTAATATGCTATCCAAGTTGGTCATAGCTTTTCTTCCAAAGGGCAAGTGTCTTTTAACTTCATGGCTGCAGTCACCATCTACAGTGATTTTGGCGCCCCCCAAAATAAAGTCTCTCGTGTTTCCATTGTTTCCCATATGTTTTCCATGAAGTGATGGGACCAGATGCTATGATGTTCGTTTTTTGAATGTTGAGTTTTAAGCCAGCTTTTTCACTCTCCTCTTTCACTTTCATCGAGAGGCTCTTTAGCTCTTCTTCGCTTTCTGCCATAATGGTGGTGTTATCTGTATATCTGAGGTTTTTGATATTTCTCCTGGAAATCTTGATTCCAGCTTGTGCTTCATCCAGCCCAGCATTTCACATGATGTACTCTGCATATAAGTTAAATAAGCAAGGTAACAATGTATAGTCTTGAAGTACTCCTTTCCCAATTTGGAACCAGTCTGTTGTTCAATGTCCAGTTCTAACTGTTTCATCTTGACCTGCATACAAATTTCTCAGGAGGCAGGTAAGGTAGTCTGGCATTCCCATCTCTTATAGAATTTTCCGCAGTTTGTGGTGATCTACAAAAGCCAAGGCTTTGGAGTAATCAATAAAGCAGAATAGATGTTTTTCTGGTATTCTTTTGCCTTTTTGATGATCCAATGGATATTGGCAATTTGATCTCTGGTTCATCTACCTTTTCTATGTCCAGCTTGAATATCTGAAAGTTCATGGTTTACCTACTGTTGAAGCCTGGCTTGAAGAATTTGGAGCATTACTTTGCTAGCTTGTGAGATGAGTGCAATTGATCAGTAGTTTGAACATTCTTTGGCATTGGAATGAAAACTGACTATTTCCAGTCCTGAAGCCATTGCTGAGTTTTCCATATTTGCTGGCACATTCAGTTCTGCACTTTAACGGCATCATCTTTTAGGATTTAAAATAGCTCAACTGGAATTTCATCACCTCCACTAAGTTTGTTTTTTAGTGCTAAGGCCTACTTGGTTTCTCATTCCAGAATGTCTGGCTCTAGGTGAGTGAGCATGCCGTCGTGGTTATCTGGGTTATGAAGATCTTTTCTGTATAGTTTTTATGTGTATTCTTGCCACCTCTTCTTAATATCTTCTGCTTCTGTTAGGTCCATCCAATTTATGTCCTTTATTGTGCCCATCTTTGCATGAAATGTTCCCTTGGTATCTCTAATTTTCTTGATGAGATCTCTAGTTTTTCCCATTCCATTCTTTTCCTCTATTTCGTTGCATAGATAACTGAGGAGGGATTTCTTAGCTCTCCTTGCTATTCTTTGGAACTCTGCATTCAAATGGGTGTATCTTTCCTTTTCTCCTTTGCCTTTCACTTCTCTTTTTTTCTCAGCTATTTGTAAGGCCTCCTCAGACAACCATTTTGCCTTTTTTTGCATTTCTTTTTCTTTGGTATGCTCTTGAGCACTGCCTCCTATACAACATTATGAACCTTCATCCATAGTTCCTCAAGCACTCTATCAGATCTAATCCTTTGAATCTTGAATAGTCTAGTGGTTTTCCCTACTTTCTTCAACTTAACGCTGAATTTTACAATAAGGAATTCATGATCTGAGCCACAGTCAGCTCCCAGTCTTTTTTCTGATGAGTATAGAGCTTCTCTATCTTTGGGTGCAAAGAATATAATCAGTCTGATTTCAGTATTGACTATCTGGTGATGTCCGTATGTAGAGTCTTCTCTTGTTGGAAGAGGGTGTTTGCTATGACCAGCGTGTTCTCTTGGCAAGACTCTGTTAGTCTTTGACCTACTTCATTGTGTACTCCAAGGCCAAACTTGCCTGTTACTCGGGGCATCTCTTGACTTCCTACTTTTACATTCCAGTCCCCTATGATGAAAAGGACATCTTTCTTGGGTGTTAGTTCTATAAGATTTTCTAGGTCTTCATAAAACTTCATTCTCATTAAGCTTACCATTTCATACTTGTCTGATGTGAGGTGAAATTCTGGTTCCTAAGTAAAATTTAACTCAGCAGTTCCTAAATCAGCTTGCTCTTTTTATGTTCTATTTCAGGGCTATTTTTTGAGAACTTGGTGTCTGGAACTAATTGTCTGTTCTAAATCCATCTGAGCCATATCCTGAGGTTAAAAATTTAATTGATCAGTTGAATGAAAGGAGAAATTGCTAATGAAATACCAAATAAACCATAACATCTTTTCTACTGCTTTTCATGTGTTTGTGGTTTTCCCTGAAGACAGATATTCAAATGATGTACTGAAGATTCAACAAGTAGGGTTTAAGATTTTGTTTAAGGCTAAAGTTACTGTAATATGAACCGTGAGGCAATACAAAACATGTGTTAGAGGCTAAATCTCTAAATCTCAAATAAATTGTAAGGAGGTATAAAAATACAAGTATGAGACAGTGGTGTTATGAGGGGATCATATCCCTTTAGAGATTTTCATTAATTCATATTCGAACAACTTTAATACTTAAATACATCTAGATCACATCAGGAAACTTGAGTTTTGCTCCATGTTTCCCCCTAAATAACATATCTGTGACACATCACGGTGAGACAGTTTCCTCATCTTCAAATGAAGAGACTGAGCCATATGGTTCTTAAATGTCTTTGTAGTGCTATTATACCATGATTCTTCACCACCTTAATATTACTTTCTGAATTTACTAATTTTTTTCTGCAGTGACATACAGATAGCATTTTCTTGAACAAATGAATTGATATTGGAACTTACCATATTTTTATGAAATAAAAAAATAGTAGGGGAGTTTTGTTCATTAATTCTTAGTGTCATTGTATTAGATACACATTTACCTTATCTGACTATAAGATATTATGTCAGCTTTTATTTTTAATATGATAAGAACGAATATATTGTACACAAAAATACACTATTTATACTACCAATAATGAAACAATCAGTAATTCAATATTATAGTTAAGATCCAGTTCTGAATTTATAGTTAGGAGATTGGATATAAATTTTGGAAACTTTTCCTGATACATTTTTAGTTTTGAGGCACTCAGCCCTGGCAGGTCTAAGCAGTATCCCTTTGTTTAAATCATTGTCATCATATTTTCTGTTCATAGTAACCCTTGGATGTTGGATAGGCCTATTTGAGAAGTTGGAATTCAGCAGTGCTAAATATGGCAAGAAAATCTCTAGGACTATCTAGAAAATGCACAAACGTGTACCATCATTTCAAAGATTAAAGCAGTTTTCTTTCAGATCTTCAACTTGCCATGATTGATAGACAAGCTAATGTGGGGACTAGTTTGCTTTATTTTGCGTTTTCCATGTATTGCAAAAAGTGCAGAGTGGGAAAATAAGAGCTCATTGATTCCACCAAACATAGACAGATGTTCCAGGCTCTATTTACTTCCCCTTATACCTTTGATAAGAATTCACCTGTCCCTTAGAATTTGTATTTATAATAATAGTAGCTATATTTTCTTTTTGCTACAGTCAATACATGTGTTCTTTGATTTGCATTTGCAGGGGAGAATGGGTTTGACTAAATTCTAAAATACTGTTTTAAATTGGCAAGAACTCGTTTTCTCTTTGGCTCATGGCACCAGTGTACCAGTAGATGGTTAGGGATTTTGATAATATCTATAAATAATTTAGGCACTTCCCTGGTGGTTCTGTTTTTAAGAATGTGGCATGGAATGCAGGGGACATGGATTGTGGATTTGTTCCCTGGTCTGGGAGCTAAGATCCCACCTGCTGCAGAGCAACTGAACTTGCACACCCCGACTACTAGGCATGCATTCTAGAGCCTGTGAGCCATAGCTACTGAAGCCCATAGGCTTTAGAGCCCGTGCTTCTCAATAAGAAGTAGCACCTGCTTGCTTCACTTAGAGAAAGACTTGTGTGTAGCAACAAAGACCCAGTGCCACCAAAACTAAATAAATTAATTAATATAAAATAAAAATAATGTAGTTGAATTCACTAGATATTTTGGAGAGCATTGGTGAAGTATGGGTTGATCTATTTTTAGTGCCTATTTCCTGATATATTTCTATAGTTTAGCCTGATACAGACTTTGTAGGAGGAAAAATCTCAAACCTGAGCATTCATATTATATCCTTGGGTTTTTTATTCCTATCTCTTTTTACATAGAGTTTAAAAAATTGCTGTATATATATTATAGTAGGTAGTTGTTGATTATTTTAAATCTAATAGTATGTACATGTCAATCTCAAACTTCCAGTCTATCTTCTTGCCCCCACATTCCTCCCTGGTAATCATAAATTCATTCTCTAAGCCTGTGAGTTTGCTTCTGTTTTGTGGAGAAGTTCATTTGTATTTTTTTAGATTCCATATGTAAGTGATATAATAAGATTTGTCTTTGTCTCCCTGACTTGCTTAGTATGATGGTCTCCAGATTCATTCATTTTGCTACAGATGGAATTATTTCATTATTTTCTTTTATGGCTGAGTAATATTCTGTTGTGTTTATGTAGCCCATTTTCTTTATCCATTCATCTATAGAAGGGCATATATCTTACTTCCATGTATTGGCTACTGTAAAAAGTGCTTCGGTGAATATTAGAGTGCATGCATAACTTCAAATCAAGTTTTTCTCTGAGTATATGCCTGAGAGTGGGATTGCTCTATCATATGATAGTTTTATTTTTAGTTTTTTAAGGAACCTCCAGACTGTTCTCCATAGTAACGATACCAATTTACATTCCCACAAACAGTATAGGAGAATTCCCTTTTCTCCACACCCTCTCCAGCATTTATTGTTTGTAGATTTTTTAATGGTGTACATTCTGACAGGTGTGAAGTGATAGCTCATGGTGGTTTTGATTTTCATTCCTCTAATTAGCAGTTTTGAACATCTTGGCCACCTGTATGTCTTCTTTACAAAACTGTCTATATTTAGTTCTTCTGCCAATTTTTTGATTAGGTTTTTTGCTTTATTGATATTGATACACCTGATCTGTTTGTAAATTTTGGAGATAAATCCATTTTCACTTGCATCATTTGCAAATCTCTTCTTCCTTTCTGTGGGTGGTCTTTTCGTCTTGCTTGTAGTTTCCTTTGCTGTGAAAAAGCCTTTTAATTTAATTGGGCCCATTTGTTTATTTTTCTTCTTATTTTCATTACTCTAGCAGATGAGTCATAAAGGATATTGCCATGATTTATATCAAAGAGAGTCTTCTGTCTGTATTTTCCTCTAAGAGTTTTAAAGTATACAAATGTACGCTTAGGTCTTTAATCCATTTTAAGCTTATTTTTTGTGAGTGATGTTAAAAAATGTTCTATTTTCATATTTTTTTTAGCTGTCCAGTTTTCCCAGTACCATTTATTGAAGAGACTGTATTTTCTCCACTATATTAGTCTTGCCTCCATTTTTGTACATTAATTGACCATAGATTTGTGGGTTCATTTCTGGGTTTTCTTTCTTGTTCCATTAATCTGTATTTCTATTTTTGTGCCAATACCATACTGTTTTGATGACTATGGCTTTGTAGTATAGGCTGAAGTCTGGGAGCCTGATTCCTCCAGCTCTCTTTTTCTTTCTCAGGTTTGTGCTATTTGGAGTCATTTGCATCTCCATAGATATTTTAAGATTTTTTGTTCTAGTTCTGTGAAAAATACAATTGGTGATTTGATGGGAATTGCATCGAATCTGTAGATTGTCTTAGGTAGTGTAAGCATTTTAACAATATTGATCCTTCCAATCCAAGAATGGGGTATAATTTTTTCCATCTGTTTGTGTTGGTTTTGATTTCTTTTATCAGCATCATCATTTTCAGAGAACAGGCCTTCCTTTTGTCTCCTTAAGTAGGTATATTCCTAAACACTTTATTATTTTTTATGCAATGATACATGGGGTTGTTTCTTTAATTTCTCTTTGTGACTTTTCATTGTTAGTGTATATAAATGCAATATATTTCTCTGTATTAATTTTGCCACTTAAATTCATTGTTGAGCACTAGTATTTTTCTGGTAGCATCTATAGGATTTATTTGTCATTTGCAAACAGTGACAGTTTTACCTCTTCTACAATTTGGAGTCCTTTTCCTTTGCTTCTCTGATTGTCTTAGTTAGAATATTGAAAACTATCTAGGAATCAGCAAACTAAAATAGACTGAAATGGGTGAATTTAACTCAAATGACCATTATATCTACCACTGTGGGCAAGAATCCCTTAGAAGAAATGGAGTAGCCATCATGGTCAACAAAAGAGTCCGAAATGCAGTACTCAGATGCATTCTTAAAAATGGCAGAATGATTTATGTTTGTTTCCAAGGCAAACCATTCAATATCACGGTAATCCAAGCCTATGCCCCAACCAGTAAAGCTGAAGAAGCTGAAGCTAAACAGTTCTATGAAGATATACAAGATCTTTTAGAACTAACACCCCAAAAGGATGTCCTTTTCATTATAGGGAACTGGAATGCAAAAGTAGGAAGTCAAGAAACACCTGGGGTAACAGGCAAATTTGGCCTTGAAGTACAGAATGAAGCAGGGCAAAGGCTAATAGAGTTTTGCCAAGAGAATGCACAGGTCATAACAAACACCCCCTTACAACAACACAAAAGAAGACTCTACACATGGACATCACCAGATGGTCAACACCGAAATCAGATTGATTATATTCTTTGANGGCTGAGTAATATTCTGTTGTGTTTATGTAGCCCATTTTCTTTATCCATTCATCTATAGAAGGGCATATATCTTACTTCCATGTATTGGCTACTGTAAAAAGTGCTTCGGTGAATATTAGAGTGCATGCATAACTTCAAATCAAGTTTTTCTCTGAGTATATGCCTGAGAGTGGGATTGCTCTATCATATGATAGTTTTATTTTTAGTTTTTTAAGGAACCTCCAGACTGTTCTCCATAGTAACGATACCAATTTACATTCCCACAAACAGTATAGGAGAATTCCCTTTTCTCCACACCCTCTCCAGCATTTATTGTTTGTAGATTTTTTAATGGTGTACATTCTGACAGGTGTGAAGTGATAGCTCATGGTGGTTTTGATTTTCATTCCTCTAATTAGCAGTTTTGAACATCTTGGCCACCTGTATGTCTTCTTTACAAAACTGTCTATATTTAGTTCTTCTGCCAATTTTTTGATTAGGTTTTTTGCTTTATTGATATTGATACACCTGATCTGTTTGTAAATTTTGGAGATAAATCCATTTTCACTTGCATCATTTGCAAATCTCTTCTTCCTTTCTGTGGGTGGTCTTTTCGTCTTGCTTGTAGTTTCCTTTGCTGTGAAAAAGCCTTTTAATTTAATTGGGCCCATTTGTTTATTTTTCTTCTTATTTTCATTACTCTAGCAGATGAGTCATAAAGGATATTGCCATGATTTATATCAAAGAGAGTCTTCTGTCTGTATTTTCCTCTAAGAGTTTTAAAGTATACAAATGTACGCTTAGGTCTTTAATCCATTTTAAGCTTATTTTTTGTGAGTGATGTTAAAAAATGTTCTATTTTCATATTTTTTTTAGCTGTCCAGTTTTCCCAGTACCATTTATTGAAGAGACTGTATTTTCTCCACTATATTAGTCTTGCCTCCATTTTTGTACATTAATTGACCATAGATTTGTGGGTTCATTTCTGGGTTTTCTTTCTTGTTCCATTAATCTGTATTTCTATTTTTGTGCCAATACCATACTGTTTTGATGACTATGGCTTTGTAGTATAGGCTGAAGTCTGGGAGCCTGATTCCTCCAGCTCTCTTTTTCTTTCTCAGGTTTGTGCTATTTGGAGTCATTTGCATCTCCATAGATATTTTAAGATTTTTTGTTCTAGTTCTGTGAAAAATACAATTGGTGATTTGATGGGAATTGCATCGAATCTGTAGATTGTCTTAGGTAGTGTAAGCATTTTAACAATATTGATCCTTCCAATCCAAGAATGGGGTATAATTTTTTCCATCTGTTTGTGTTGGTTTTGATTTCTTTTATCAGCATCATCATTTTCAGAGAACAGGCCTTCCTTTTGTCTCCTTAAGTAGGTATATTCCTAAACACTTTATTATTTTTTATGCAATGATACATGGGGTTGTTTCTTTAATTTCTCTTTGTGACTTTTCATTGTTAGTGTATATAAATGCAATATATTTCTCTGTATTAATTTTGCCACTTAAATTCATTGTTGAGCACTAGTATTTTTCTGGTAGCATCTATAGGATTTATTTGTCATTTGCAAACAGTGACAGTTTTACCTCTTCTACAATTTGGAGTCCTTTTCCTTTGCTTCTCTGATTGTCTTAGTTAGAATATTGAAAACTATCTAGGAATCAGCAAACTAAAATAGACTGAAATGGGTGAATTTAACTCAAATGACCATTATATCTACCACTGTGGGCAAGAATCCCTTAGAAGAAATGGAGTAGCCATCATGGTCAACAAAAGAGTCCGAAATGCAGTACTCAGATGCATTCTTAAAAATGGCAGAATGATTTATGTTTGTTTCCAAGGCAAACCATTCAATATCACGGTAATCCAAGCCTATGCCCCAACCAGTAAAGCTGAAGAAGCTGAAGCTAAACAGTTCTATGAAGATATACAAGATCTTTTAGAACTAACACCCCAAAAGGATGTCCTTTTCATTATAGGGAACTGGAATGCAAAAGTAGGAAGTCAAGAAACACCTGGGGTAACAGGCAAATTTGGCCTTGAAGTACAGAATGAAGCAGGGCAAAGGCTAATAGAGTTTTGCCAAGAGAATGCACAGGTCATAACAAACACCCCCTTACAACAACACAAAAGAAGACTCTACACATGGACATCACCAGATGGTCAACACCGAAATCAGATTGATTATATTCTTTGAAGCCAAAGATGGAGAAGCTCTATACAGTCAGCAAAAACAAGACCCGGAGATGATTGTGGCTCAGAACATTAACTTGTTATTGCTAAATTCAGACTGAAATTGAAGAAAGTGGGGGAAAACCACTAGACCATGCAGGTATGACCTAAATCAAATCCCTTATGATTATACAGTAGAAATGAGAAATAGATTTAAGGGACTAGATCTGATAGACAGAGTGCCTGATGAACTATGGATGGAGGTTTGTGACATTGTCCAGGAGACAGGGATCAAAACCATCCCCATGGAAAAGAAATGCAAAAGAGCGAAATGGCTTTCTGAGGATGCCTTACAAATAGCTGTGAAAAGAAGAGAAGTGAAAAGCAAAAGAGAAAAGGAAAGATATAAACATCTGAATGCAGAGTTCCAAAGAATAGCAAGGAGAGATAAGAAAGCCTTCCTCAGCAATCAATGCAAAGAAATAGAAGAAAACAACAGAATGAGAACGACTAGAGATCTCTACAGGAAGGTTAGAGATACCAAGGGAACATTTCATGCAAAGACGGGCTCGATAAAGGACAGAAATGGTATGGACCTAGCAGAAGCAGAAGATATTAAGAAGAGGTGGCAAGAATACAGAGAAAAACTGTACAAAAAAGATCTTAATGACACAGATAATCACGATGGTGTGATCACTCACCTAGAGCAAGACATCCTGGAATGTGAAGTCAAGTGGGCCTTAGAAAGCATCACTATGAACAAAGCTAGTGGAGGTGATGGAATTCCGGTTGAGCTATTTCAAATTCTAAAAGATGATGCTATGAAAGTGCTTCATTCAATATGTCAACAAATTTGGAAAACTCAGCAGTGGCCACAGGACTGGAAAAGGTCAGTTTTCATTCCTACCCCAAGGAAAGGCCATGCCAAAGAATGCTCAATCTACTACACAATTGCACTCATCTCACATGCTAGTAAAGTAGTGCTCAAAATTCTCCAAGTCAGGCTTCAGCAGTATGTGAACCATGAACTTCCAGATGTTTAAGTTTGTTTTAGAAAAGGCAGAGCAACCAGAGATCAAACTGCCAACATTCTTTGNAAGAATGCTCAATCTACTACACAATTGCACTCATCTCACATGCTAGTAAAGTAGTGCTCAAAATTCTCCAAGTCAGGCTTCAGCAGTATGTGAACCATGAACTTCCAGATGTTTAAGTTTGTTTTAGAAAAGGCAGAGCAACCAGAGATCAAACTGCCAACATTCTTTGGATCATCAATAAAACAAGAGAGTTCCAGAAAATTATCTATTTCTGCTTTATTGACTATGCCAAAGCCTTGACCGTGTGGATCACAGTAAACTGTAGAAAATTCTTAATGAATGGGAATACCAGACCATCTGACCTGCCTCTTGAGAAACCTATATGTAGATCAGGAAGCAACAGTTGGAACTGGACATGGAACAACAAACTGGTTCCAAATAGGAAAAGGAGTACATCAAGGCTGTATATTGTCACCCTGCTTATTTAACTCATATGCAGAGTACATCATGAGAAAAGTCGGGCTGGAAAAAGCACAAGCTGGAATCAAGATTGCTGGGAGATATATCAATAACCTCACATATGCAGATGACATCACCCTTATGGCAGAAAGTGAAGAGGAACTAAAAAGTCTCTTGATGAAAGTGCAACAGGACAGTGGAAAAGTTGACTTAAAGCTCAACATTCAGAAAACTAAGATCATGGCCTCTGGTCCCATCACTTCATGGGAAATAGATGGGAAAATAGTGGAAACAGTGTCAGATTTATTTTTTGCGCTCCAAAATCACTTCAGGTGGTAATTGCAGCCATGAAATTAAAAGACGCTTACTCCTTGGAAGGAAAGTTATGACCAATGTAGTTAGTATATTGAAAAGCAGAGATATTTCTTTGCCAAAAAAGGTCTGTCTAGTCAAGGCTATGGTTTTTCCAGTGGTCATGTATGGATGTGAGAGTTGGATTTGAAGAAAGCTGAGCACCGAAGAATTGATGCTTTTGAACTGTGGTTTGGAGAAGATCTTGAGAGTCCCTTGCACTTCAAGAAGATCCAGCCAGTCCATCCTAAAGGAGATCAGTCCTGGGTGTTCATTGGAAGGACTGATGCTGAGGTTGAAACTCCAATAATTTGGCCACCTCATGTGAAGAGCTGACTCATTGGAAAAGACGCTGATGCTGGGGGGGATTGGGGGCAGGAGGAGAAGGGGACGACAGAGGATGAGATGGCTGAATGGTATCACTGACTCAATGAACATGAGCTTGGGTAAACTCTGGGAGTTGGTGATGGACAGGAAGGCCTGGCATGCTGTGATTCATGAGGTCTCAAAGAGTTGTACATGACTGAGCAACTGAACTGAACTGACTGATACTGTATAATCATGGAGAGTGTAGATATCCTTGTCTTCTCGCTGATTGTAGAGGAAATGCTTTCAACTTTTTACCGTGTTATCTGTAGTTTTGTCTTATATGGCCTTTACTATATTATATTCCTTCTAAGCCAACTTTCTGGAAGGTTTTTTTTTTTAAATCATAAATGGGTACTGAATTTTGTCAAAGCCTTTTTTGCATTTATTGTGATGATCACATTGTTTTTATTCTTCAGTACAGTGTTTTACACTGATTTGTGGATACTGAAAAATCCTTACATTCATGAGATGATTCCCACTTGATCATGATGGATAATCCCTTTACTATATTATTGAAATCAGATTGCTAGAATTTTCTTGAGGTTTTTCATGTCTACCTTCATCAGTGATATTGGCTTGTACTTTTCTGTTTTGTGAATGCTATCTTTGTCTAGTTTGTGTGTCAGGGTGATGGTCACCTAATATACTGAGTTTGGGAGTGTTCTTTCCTCTGTAACTTTTTGGAATCATTTCAGAAATACAGGTGTTAACTCTTTTCTAAATGTTTGATAGACATTGTTTGTGAAGCCATCTGGTCCTTTAACTTTATTTGTTGAGAGTGTTCAAATCATAGTTTCAATTTCAATAGATTTGATTGTTCTGTTCATATTTTATGTTTCTACCTATTTCTGTCTTGGGTGATTGTACCTTTCTAAGAATTTGTCCATTTCTTCCAGTTTGACCATTTAATTGATAAATAGCTGCTTGTAGTAGTATCTTATGATCGTTTGTATTACTGTGATGTCCATTGTAACATTTCCTTTCTCATTTCTAATTATATTGATTTGAGCCCTCACCTATATTTTTTGCTTCATATGTCTTTTTTTTTATGAGTCTTACTAAAGGTTTGTTGTTGTTTACCTGCTCAGTCATGTCCAACTCTTTACAAACTCATGGATTACTGCGCCCCAGGCTTCCTTGTCCTTTACTATCTCCTGAAGTTTGCTCAAACTCATGTCCATTCAGTTTATGATTCCATCCAACCATCTCATCCTCTATCACCCTCCTTCTCCTCCTCCCCTGAATCTTTCCCAGTGTCAGGTCTTTTCCAATGATTTGGCTCTTCACATCAGGTGGCCAAAATATTGGTGCTTCAGCTTCAGCATCAGTCCTCCCAATGAATATTAAGGATAGATTTCCTTTAGAATTGACTGGTTTTATATCCTTGCAGTCCAAGTGACTCTCAAGAGTCTTCTCCAGCACCACAGTTCAAAAGCATCAATTCTTTGGCTCTCAGCCCATAGCTTTGACTATATGAACCTTTGTCAGCAAAGTGATGTCTCTCTTTTTTTTAATATGCTGTCTAGGTTTGTCATAGTTTTCCTTTCAAGGAGCAAGTGTCTTTTAATTTCATGGCTGCAGTTATCACCCTCAGTGATTTTGCAGCCCAAGAAAATAAAGTCTATTACTGTTTCCATTGTTTCCCCATCTGTTTTTCATGAAGTGATGGGACCAGATGCCATGATCTTAGTATTTTGAATGTTGAGTTTCACCTTCATCAAGAGGCTTTTTAGTTCCTCTTCATTTTCTACAATTAAGTTGGTATTGTCTGCATATCTGAGGTTATTGGTATTTCTAGCAATCTTGATTCCAGCTTGTGATTCATCCAACCTGGCATTTTGCATGAATTACTCTGCATATAAGTTAAGTAAGCAGGGTGACAATATATAGCCTTGATGTACTCCTTTCCCAACTTTGAACCAGTTTCTTGTTCCATGTCCAGTTCTAACTGTTCCTTCTTGACCTGCATACAGGTTTCTCAGGAGGCAAATAAGATGGTCTGGTATTCCCATCTCTTTAAGAATTCCCCACAGTTTGTTGTGATTCACACAATCAAAGTCTTTAGCGTAGTCAATGAAGCAGCAGTAGATATTTTTGTGGAATTCCCTTGCTTTTTCTTTTAACAGTATGAAAAGCAAAAGTATTTGCTAAAAGTTTGTCAGTTTTGTTTATCTTCTCAAAGAACCCATTTTTAATTTCATTGATCTTTTCTATCATGTTCTTTCTTTATTTCTAATTATTTCTAATTAATTTATTTCTGCTCTGATTTTTAAATTTCTTTCCTGATGTTCTCTTTTGGTTTTGTTAGTTTTTCTTTCTCTAGTTGCTTTAGGGATAAGGTTAGGTTGTTTATTTGAGATTTTGTTGTTTCCTGAGGTAAGAGTGTATTTCTATAAACTTCCATATTAGAACTGTTTTTCCATAGCTTTTGGAATGTCGTGTTTTTGTTTCATTGTATCTAGTTATTTTTTATTTCCTCTTTTATTTCTTTAGTGATCAATTGGCTCTTGTGTACAATATCATTTAGCCTCCACATGTTTGTGAATTTTAGAGTTTTTATTTTCTTGTAGTTAATTGCTGATTTGATAGTGTTTTGGTCAGAAAAGATGCTTGATGTAATTTCAGTTTTCTTAAATTTACCAAGACTCTTTTCATGGCCCAGTATGTGGTCAATCTTGGAGAATGTTCATTGAGCCCATGGGAAGAATATGTATTCTGCTGTTTTTTGTTGGAAAGCTCTATAAAAATCAGTTAAGTTTATCTGATCTAATGTGTCTTTCAAGGCCTGTTTTTCCTTATTGATTTTCTATCTGGATGTTCTGTCCATTGGTGTTAAGTGGGCTATAGTGAAGTCGCTCAGTCGTGTCCAACTCTTTGCGGCCCCATAGACTGTAGCCTACAAGGCTCCTCTGTCCATGGGATTTTCCAGGCAATAGTACTGGAGTGGATTGCCATTTCCTTCTCCAGGGGGTCTTCCCAACCCAGGGCTCGAACCCAGGTCTCCTGCATTGTAGACAGACGCTTTACCATCTGAGCCACCAGGGAAGTCCAAGTGGGCTAAAATGGGTCAATATATAAGGCAAGTATCAATAGCCATAAAGGGAGAAATCGACAGTAACACAATAATACCAAGTGGGCTAAATCCCCTGGTATTATTGTGTTACTGTCGATTTCTCCCTTTATGTTTATTGATACTTGCCTTATATATTGAGGTTTTCCTATGTTGGGTGCATGTATATTTGTAATATCTTATTTTTAGCTTGATCTCTTGATCATTATAAAGTGTCCCTTTTATCTCTTATAAAGGTTTTTATTTTAAAGTATTTCTTCTGATTTTAGTATTGCAATTTTAACTTTCTTTTGTTTTCTGTTTGCATGGATTATCTTTTCATACCCCCTTACTTTCTGTTTGTATGTGTCCCTAGGTTTGAAGTAGGTCTCTTGTAGCAGCATATATACAAGTCTTGTTTTTGTATCCAGGCAGCCAATCTCTGTCATTTGATTGGAGTATTTCATCTGTTTATGTTTAGGGTAATTTTCTATATGAATATTCTTATTGCCATCTTGTCAATTGTTTTGGATTTATCAGTATATTTTCTTCCCTTCCTCTTTTGTTCTTTTCTGTTGTGATTTGATAATTAATTTTAGTGTTGTATTTTGATTCCTTTGTATGTGTGTGTTTGTGTATCTATCTATTGTTGATTTTCAGCTTGCCATTAATGTGATATTTAAATATGGCAATCTATATATGAATAAGATTGTTTTAAGTTGCTGGTGTTTTACTTTCAGATGCATTTCCCATATCCTACATTTGTGTTCTTCTCTTCTAACAACTGCTGGTTTTAATACCATATTTGTGTGTGGATGATTTCCTAACTACTATGTGGTTGTCTTTACTGATGAGTTTTTCCATTTGTAAGTTTCTTGTTTCTAGTTGTGGCCTTTTCTTTTTCCAATTATAGATGTCCCTTTAGCATTTGTTGTAAAGCTTGTCTGGTGGTGCTGAATTCACTTAACTTTGCTTATCTGCGACACTTTTGATTTTTCCATTGAACTTGAATGAGTGTCTTGCTGGGTAGAGTATTCTAGGCTGTGGTTTCATCCTTTTCATTATTTTAAATATATCTTGCCACTCCTTTCTTGCTTGTAGAGTTCCTGCTGAGAAATCAACTCATAACTTTATGAGAGTTCCCGTGTATATTATTTGTTGCTTTTTCCTGGTAGTTTTTTCATATTTTTCTTTGTCTTTAATTTTTGTCATTTTGGTTACTACATGTCTTGGTATGTTCCTCCTTGGATTTATTCTGCCTGAAGCTCTGTGCTTCCTGGATTTGGGTGACTGTTTCCTTTTCCATGTTAGAGAAGTTTTTAGCTACTATCTCTTCAAATATTTTCTCAGATCCTTTCTCTCTGTCCTCTACTTCTGGAACACCTGTAATGTGAATATTGATTCATATAATGTTCTTCCAGGTGTTTCTTAGGCTGTTTTCATTTATTTTTCTTTATTCTATTCTGTGGCAGTGATTTCTGCTATTCTGTATTCCATATCCATTCTTCTGCCAGTTATTCTGCTATTGATTCCTTCTAGTGTATTTTTCATTTCAGTTACTGTATTTTTCATGTTTGTTTTTTAGTTCTTCTAGATCTTTCTTAAACATTTATTGTGTCTTCTTGATCTTCGCCTTTATTCTTTTTCTGAGATCTTGGATCATCTTCACTGTCATTATTCTGAATTATTTTTCTGAAGGTTGCCTACTACATTTAGTTATTCTGATAGTTGTCACTTTATCTGGGAGATACTTCTTTGCCATTTTGCTTTGTCTAACTTTCCGTGATTGTTCTTTCTGTTCAGCAGGCTGTAGGATTGTAGTTCTTTTTGCTTCTGCTATCTGTCCTCTGATTGATGAGCCTATCTAAGAGACTTGTGTAGGCTTCCTGAAGGTAGAGATTGGTGATGAATGGAGTTAGTTCTTGTCCTTCTGGTGGGCAGGGCTGTATTCAGTAAGACTTTTAGCCCCTTTATATTGATGGGTGGAGCTATGTTCCACACCCTTTTGCTTGTTTGGCCAGAGGATTCCCAGTACTGGGGCCTACAGGCTGTTGGTGGGGCTAGTTGCAACCTGTGGGGTATCTCACACCAATGAGTGCCCCTGATAATTGTTGCTGCAAGTGTCTTTGCCCCCACAGTGGTCCCCAGCCCTACCACCCATGAAAGACCCTCCAATACCAGCCAGTATGTCTGACCCAGTCTCTTATGGGGTCACTGCTCTATTTCCCTGGGTCTTGGTGCACATGGGTCCTTGTGTGTACCCTCCAAGAGTAGAGCCTTTTCCCCCCAGTCCAGTGTAATTCCTGCAGGCACACATTGCTAGCCTTCAAAGCCAGATGTTCTGGGGTCATCTCTGCCTGTTGCCAGATCCTCATGCTGGGAAGCCCAAAATGGATCTCAGAACCTTTACTCCAGTGGGAGAAATTTTGTGGTATAATTGTTTTCCACTTTGTGAATCTTCCACATGGCAGTTATGGGATTTGATTTTATTGTGGTTGTGTCACTCTTCCCACCTTGTTGTGGATTTTTCTTTGGATGTAGGGTATCATTTTGGTACATTTCAGTGTCTTTTTGTGAATGGTTGTTTAGCGGTTAACTGTGATTCTGATGTTCTCATAAGAAGAGGTTATCACACATTCTTCCATTCTTCCATCTGCACACATTCTTTCTAAATTGGCAAATCTGATGTGTGAATGTAATATGCACATGTGTCTGTATTTATGAGTTCACATAGGTATAGAAATGGGTGTGGTGTTTGTGTGTGGAGGTTTGTCTATGAATATAGGTGAGTTTACACAAGCATTGTAAAAATTACTTTATATTAATAAAAGCATGTAATTATATTGCAAGGGCTGGCACACTTTCTGCAGTGATCTGCTATGTTTTTGTTTTTTTTTTCCTCTTAGCATATGAGAAGGAGGCCAGTAAAAGCATGATGACTACTTAAGTGTTTACTCCACTTTATTCATTTTTTCTAAGGTAACTTTTGAGGCAAAATAGCCCATTCTTCAGCAGAAGGGTCAACAAGGATATTCCCTAGAACGTCATCCCCTCTAGAATTTCAGAGTGCCTCTTCTGACAGTGTTGTCTTAGATGGGTTTTTAGTGCATGGTGAGTTCTGTCTTAAACAACTATCAAGAGCTCTTACTAGACACCAGAAGACATTAGCAAGAGTTTTGGTATTTTCCCAAATTTTTCATGTTATGCTCAATGTTTTCTCTGTTTTGAATTGAGAATCAGACCCATATTTAATGTTTTTTTTTTTCAGATTTTCAACTTGTCCATTGTAAGATGAAGTTATTACAAGAGTAGAAAATTAAATTTTGAAAGGATATTGTTCATAAATTAGACTCGAGTTTCCTTTTGGTTTGTGCTGTGTAGTATAGACCTATTAAATGTATCCTGTTTTTAATTACATTAAGAAATGATCCCTGTTTTAAAAGGAATGGTTCTGGTTTTAGGTATAACAGCTGCAGCAATGGCTGAGGCAATGAAGCTGCAGAAGATGAAGCTTATAGCCATGAACACTCTTCAGGGAAAAGGAAGCCAAAATGGAAATGAATCAGAGCCTGATGATCTTAATTCTAATACAGGTGAGTGTCTTTAGGAATCCAAGGCAGGTGACTCTCATTGACTTATTCTGGAAATGGAGAGAGGAGGAAGGGAGATAGTAATATGTATATTTTGATTATAAGCAGCTACTCCAAAAGGTGGGGCCTTCCCTGGTGGCTCAATGGTAAAGAACCCACCTGCCAATACAGGAGATGTAAAAGGCATTCGATCCGTGGGCCAGGCAGATCTCCTGGAGGAGGGCACAGCAATCCTCTCCAATACTTTTACCTGCAGAATACCATGGACAGAGGAGCCTGGCAGCCTGCTGTTCACAGTGTCACACAGAGTCACACACAACTGAAGCAGTTTAGCACACATGCACACACAAAAGGAGGCTTAATCCTACCTCTAACTTGTACATTGAAATTAGAAAACTATTATAGATCAAAACCTCATTTCAGGAAACATTTAGTATCTCTGTTGTTTGTTGTGGTGGGTTTAAATTCTAATTTTTATAGTGCTACCTATTGCACCCTTTGCTTACTAAACGATGCCTCCTTCAGTTTCACCTCAGCCTTCTTCATTTTTTTTCCCCTAAATTTAACACTGAAATGCAGCACTGAGAATCTACCCTTGTTTTGAGGTGCTGGGAGACGAGGCATTATCAGTAGGGGCTAAATAAATGTGGTAGAATAAGAAGAAAGCAAAGAGAAAAGATTGGGGGAAAAAGGAGATGAGAAAATGCCCATGAAGTGGAATGTCCTCTTCCTTCTCAGTAACTTTTTTTTTTTCCCATTACCCTGTAATAATTGTACCTTGACTTTGATCATAAGATCACCCTCAAGATCTCTTTAAGAAGTAGATGGGATTATAACTATCTGTGTAACACACGTGAATGGATAAATAAATAGACAAATAAATAAAGTGTACTTTTAATAGGGAATAATAAGGGGCAACCAATAATGGTCATTGGAGCCACAAGCTTCCAATACGCTTTTGCAGTTAAATTCAATATAATTTTATAGGCAAATAGGTAGCAGCATTTTCTCTCTTCTATTAGGCTCATAAAATTTCAAGCATTTTGGGACTTTATTTTGAGGAGAAAAGGAAAGAAGAATTAAAGAAACAAATTACTGAGTCAAATCAACATAATAAACTCATCTAAAGTTGAAGTGTTCATGGAGAATTATGGAGTGAGAGTTGGTCTTCAACCAGTGTTTACAATGGGGAATAAATGGAAGCATGCTCACTTTTATGTTGTGTAAGTTTGAAATGTACAAAGTGTTGATTTGATGCACTTATATATTACAATATAATTATCAACAATAATGTTAACATCTCTATTATGTCATAACTATCATTTCTGTTTTGGTAATGAGAACTTTTAGGATCAATTCTATTAGCAACTTTTAAGTATATAATACCATATTGTTAATTCCAATCACAGCATTAGATCTCTTAAAATTACCCATCTTCTATCTCTCATGTTAACTAATTCATTTCTTACCAAATTAATGGGAAAATGGAATTTTCAAAATTTCCATTTTGCAGATGGTGAAACAGAGGCACAGAGTGTTTCAGCTTTGCTGATAATCACAAAGCTAGTAAGTGGCAGAGATCAGTTTCAACCATATATCGTTAAGTCCAAAGTATGTACCCTTTTCACAGTCTCCTCCACTTCAATGTTGTTTTGTATGAGGAATTTTATTTTCTTTAACCCTTGGAATAAATTTTTAAATTAATTTATTTAATTTACTTAGAAGATAATTACTTTAAATTATTGTAGTGGTTTTTCAAATATACTGACATGAATCAACCATGGGTGCACATGTGTCCCCCATCCTGAACCCCTCTCCCACCTCCCTCCCCATTCCATCCCTCAGGGATGTCTCAATACACTTGCCCTGAGTGTCCTATCTCATGTATTGAACCTGGACTGGCGATCTATTTCACATATGGTAATATACATGTTTCAATGCTGTTCTTTCAAATCATTTCATCCTCGTCTTCTCCCAAAGAGTCCAAAAGTCTGTTCTTTACATCAGTATCTCTTTTGCTATCTCACATGTAGGGTCATCGTTACCATCATTTTAATTCCATATATATGTGTTGGTATACTGTATTGGTGTTTCTCTTTCTGACTTACTTCACTCTGTATAATAGGACCAGTTTCATCCACCTCATTAGAATGGGTTCTAATGCATTCTTTTTAATACTGAGTAATATTCCATTTTGTATATGTACCACAAATTTTAGATGCATTTATTTGCCAATGGACATCTATGTTGCTTCCATGTTCTAGCTATTGTAAACAGAGCTGCGATGGACATTGGGATACACGTTTCTCTTTCAATTCTGGTTTCCTCAGTGTGTATGCCTAGCAGTGGGATTGCGGGGTCATAAGGCAGTTCTATTTCCAGTTTTGTAAGGATTCTCCACACTGTTCTCCATAGTGGCTGTACTAGTTTGCATTTCCACCAACAATGTAAGAGGGTTCCTTTTTGTCCACACCCTCTCCAGCATTTATTGTCTGTAGACTTTTTGATAGCAGGCATTCTGACTGTGGAGAGTTGGTACATCATTGTGGTTTTGATTTGGACTTATCTGATAATGAGTGATGTTGAGCATGTATTCATGTGTTTGTTAGCCATCTGTATGTCTCCTTTGGAGAAATGTCTGTTTAGTTCTTTGGCCAATTTTTGATTGGGTCATTTATTTATCTGGAATTGAGCTGATGGAGCTGCTTATACATTTCTGAGATTAATTCTTTGTCAGTTGCTTCATTTGCTATTATTTTCTCCCATTCTGAAGACTGTCTTTTCACCTTGCTTATAGTTTCTTTCGCTGTGCAACAGCTTTAAGTTTAATTAGGTCACATAGGTTATTTTTGCTTTTATTTCCATTACACTGGGAGGCAGGTCATAGAAGATCCTGCTGTGATTTATGTCGGAGAGTGTTTTGCCTATGTTTTCCTCTAGGAGTTTTAGAGGTTTCTGTTCTTACATTTAGATCTTTAATCCATTTTGAGTTTACTTTGGTGTATGGTGTTAAAAAGTGTTCTAGTTTCATTTTTTTACAAGTGCTTGACCAGTTTTCCCAGCATGGATACAAAAACAAGACCCCTATATATGCTGTCTATGAGAGACCCACCTCAAAACAAGGGATGCATACAGACTGACAGTAAAAGGATGGAAAAAGATATTTCATGCAAATGATGACCGAAAGAAAGCAGGAATAGCAATACTCATATCAGATAAAATAGACTTTAAAACAATGGTTGTGAAAGAGACAAAGGACACTACATAATGATCAAAGGATCAATAAAATAATAAGATACAGGAATGATAAATATATATGCTCCCAACATAGGAACACTGCAATAAGTGATGCAAATGCTAACAAGTATGAAAAGGGAAATTAACAGTAACACAATAACAGTGGGAGACTTTAATACCCCACTCACAACTATGGATAGATCAACCAAGCAGAAAATTAGAAAGGAAACACAAACTTTAAAAGATAAAATGGACCAGTTAGACCTAATTATATATCTTTAGGACATTTCAACCCAAAACGTGAATTTCACCTCTTTCTCAACTGCACAAGGAACATTCTCTAGGATAGATCACATCCTAGGCCATAAATCTAGCCTTGGAAAATTCAAAAAAATTGAAATCGTTGGAAGCATCTTTTCTGATCACAAAGTGGTAAGATTAGATGTCAACTACAGAAAAAAAAACTATTAAAAATACAAACATATGAAGGCTAAACAAAGTGCTTCTAAATAACCAAAAAATCATAGAAGAAATCAAAAAAGAAATCAAAATATGCATAGAAACAAATTAAAATGAAAACACGACAACCAAAACCTGTGGGATTCAGTAAAAGCATTGCTAAGGGGAAGATCCATAGCAATACACGATTGCTTCAGGAAACGAGAGAAAAATAAAATAAAGAACCTAACATCACACCTAAAGCAACTAGAAAAAGAAGAAATGAAAAACCCCAGGGTTAGTAGAAGGAAATAAATGATAAAAATGGGGGCAGAAATAAATGAAAAAGAAATAGAAGAGACTATAACAAAACTGAAAGCTGGTTCTTTGAGAAGATAAATGAAAGAGACAAACCATTAGCCAGACTCATAAAGAAAAAAAAAAAAAAGGAGATGAACCAAATCAATAAAATTAGAAATGAAACTGGAAAAATCACAACAGACAACACAGAAATACAAAGGATCATAAGAGACTACTATCAGCAACAGTATGCCAGTAAAATAAACAAGTTGCAAGAAATGGACGAATTTTTAGAAAAGTTTCAGTTCATTTCAGTTCAACTGATCAGTCATGTCCGAATCTTTGCAACCCCATGAATTACAGATGCCAGGCCTCCCTGTCCATCACCAACTCCCGGAGTTCACACAAACTCAAGTCCATCGAGTCGGTGATACCATCCAGCCATCTCATCTTCTGTCATCCCCTTCTTCTCCTGCCCCGAATCTCTCCCAGAATCACGTTTTTTTCCAATGAGTCACCTCTTTGCATGAAGTGGCCAAAGTATTGGAGATTCAGCTTCAGCATCAGTCCTTCCAATGAACACCCAAGACTGATCTCGTTTAAGATGGACTGGTTGGATCTCCTTGCAGTTCAAGGGACTCTCAGGAGTCTTCTCCAACACCACAGTTCAAAAGCATCAATTCTTCAGTGCTCAGCTTTCTTCACAGTCCAACTCTCACATCCATACATGACCACTGGAAAAACCATAGCCTTGACTAGATGGACCTTTGTTGGCAAAGTAATATCTCTGCTTTTCAACATGCTATCTAGGTTGGTTATAAATTTCCTTCCAAGGAGTAAGTGTCTTTTAATTTCATGGCTGCAATCACCATCTGCAGTGATTTTGGAGCCCACAAAAATAAAGTCAACCACTGTTTACGCTGATTCCCCATCTATTTACTATGAAGTGATAGGACCAGATGCAGTGATCTTAGTTTTCTGAATGTGGAGCTTTAAGCCAACTTTTTCACTCCTCTCTTTCACTTTCATCAAGAGACTCTTTAGTTCCTCTTCACTTTCTGCCATAAGGGTGGCATCATCTGCATATTTGAGGTTATTGATATTTCTTCCTGCAGTCTTGATTCCAGCTTGTGCTTCTCCCAGCCCAGCATTTCTCATGATGTACTATGCATGTAAGTTAAATAAGCAGGGTGACAATATATAGCCTTAGTGTGCTCCTTTTCCTATTTGGAACCAGTCTGTTGTTCCATGTCCAGTTCTAACTGTTGCTTCCAGCCCTGCATATATGTTTCTCAAGAGGCAAGTCAGATGGTCTGGTATTCCCATCTCTTTGAGCATTTTCCACAGTTTATTGTGATCTACACAGTCACAGGCTTTGGCATAATCAATAAAACAGAAATAGATGTTTTTTTCTGGAACTCTCTTGCTTTTTTGATGATCCAAAAATGTTGGCAGTTTGATCTCTGGTTCCTCTGCCTTTTTTAAACCAAGCTTAAACATCTGGAATTTCATGGCTCACGTACTGCTGAAGCCTGACTTGGAGAATTTTGAGCATTACTTTACTAGCATGTGAGATGAGTGCAACTGTGTGGCAATTTGAGCATTCTTTGGCATTGCCATTCTCTGGAATTGGAATGAAAACTGACCTTTTCCAGTCCTGCAGCCACTGCTGAGTTTTCCAAATTTGCTGGCATATTGAATGCAGCACTTTCACAGCATTGTCTTTTAGAATTTGAAATAGCTCAACTGGAATTCCATCACCTCCACTAGCTTTGTTCGTAGTAATGCTTTCTAAGGCCCACTTGACTTCACATTCCAGGATGTCTTGCTCTAGGTGAGTGATCACACTATCGTGATTATCTGGGTCGTGAAGATCTTTTTTGTACAGTTCTTCTGTGTNTATAAGATGTGTATAAGAGACAGGCCCACAGTAGTACATATAATCATCATCTGAGTTAAATTTACCCATTCCAGTCCATTTTAGTTTGTGGATTCCTGGAATGTCAATGTTCACTCTTGCCATCTCCTATTTGACCACTTCCAATTTGCCTTGATTCATGGACCTGACATTCCAGGTTCCTATGCAAATTGCTCTTTACAGCATCAGACCTTGCTTCCATCACCAGTCATATCCACAACTGGGTATTCCTTTCACTTTGGCACCATCCCTTCATTCTTTCTGGAGTTATTTCTCCACTGATCTCCAGTAGCATATTGGGCACTTACCGACCCAGGGAGTTCCCCTTTTAGTATCCTGTTATTTTGTCTTTTCATACTGTTCACGGGGTTTTCAAAGCAAGAATACTGAAGTGGTTTGCCATTCCCTTCTCCAGTGGACCACATTCTGTCAGACCTCTCCACCATGACCCTCCCATCTTGGGTGTCCCCACATGGCATGGCTTAGTTTCATTGAGTTAGACACTGCTGTGGTCCATGTGATTGGATTGGCCAGTTTTCTGTGTGTCTGCCCTCTGATGCCATCTCACAACACCTACCTTGGACTTGGGGTATCTCTTCATGGCTTCTCCAGAAAAGCACAGCTGCTGCTCCTTACCTTGGATGAGGGGCATCTCCTCAAGGCTGCCCCTCCTGACCTTGAATGTGGAATAACTCCTCCTCGGCCCTCCTGTGCCTGAGCAGCCACTGCTCCTTGGACATGGGTTTGCTCTTCTCGGCTGCCTCCCCTGACCTTGCATGAAAAGTATAACCTTCCAAAACTGAACCAGGAAGAAATAGAAAATCTTCAGAGACCCATCACAAGCCCGAATATCAAAACTGTAATCAAAAATCTTCTAAGAAACAAAGGCTCAGAACCAGATGGCTTCACAGGGGAATTCTACCAAAATTTTAGAGAAGAGCTAACACCAGTCCTACTCAAATTCTGCCAGAAAATTGCAGAGTAAAGTAAAAAGTAAACTGCCAAACATTCTATGCCACCGTCACCCTAATAGCAAAAATCAGACAAAGATGCCACACACAAAAAAAAAAAAAGAAAAAAGAAAGAAAACTAGAGGCGAATATCAGTGATGAACATAGATGCAAAAATCCTTAATGAATTTCTAGCAAACAGAATCCAACAACATTTTTAAAAGATCATGCATCCTGACCACCTGGGCTTTATCCCAGGAATGTAAGGATTCATTAATATTCACAAAACAATCAATGTAATACACCACATTAACAAATTGAAAGATAAAAATCATTTGATTATCTCGATAGATACAGAGAAAGCCTTTGACAAAATTCAACATCCATTGATGGTAAAATAAATAAATAAACCCTCCAGAAAGCAGGCAAAGAAGGAATATATCTCAACATAATAAAAGCCATACCCACCGGAGAAGGCAATGGCACCCCACTCCAGTACTCTTGCCTGGAAATCCCATGGATGGAGGAGCCTGGTAGGCTGCAGTCCATGGGGTCGCTAAGAGTCGGACACGACTGAGCAACTTCACCTTCACTTTTCACTTTCATGCATTGGAGAAGGAAATGGCAACCCACTCCAGTGTTCTTGCTTGGAGAATACCAGGGACAGAGGAGCCTTGTGGGCTGCCGTCTATGGGGTCGCACAGAGTTGGACATGACTGAAGCAACTTAGCAGCAGCAGCAGCATGACATACCCCCAGCAAACTTTATTTTCAGTGGTGAATTATCGAATGCATTTCTGCTAAAGTTAGGAACAAGACAAGGGTGCCCACTTTCACCTCTATTATTCAACATAGTTTTGGAAGTTTTAGACACAGTAATCAGAGAAGAAAAAGAAATAAAAAGAATCCAGATTGGAAAAGAAGAAGTAAAACTCTCACTGATTGCAGATGACATGAACCTTTTCATAGAAAAGCCTAAAGATACCACGAGAAAATTACTAGAGCTAATCAATGAATATAGTAAAGTTGCAAGATATAAAATCAACACAGAGAAATCCCTTGTATTCTTATGCGCTAACAATGNGAAGAAGTAAAACTCTCACTGATTGCAGATGACATGAACCTTTTCATAGAAAAGCCTAAAGATACCACGAGAAAATTACTAGAGCTAATCAATGAATATAGTAAAGTTGCAAGATATAAAATCAACACAGAGAAATCCCTTGTATTCTTATGCGCTAACAATGAGAAAACTGAAATATAAGTAAACAATTCCATTCACCATTGCAGTGAAAATAATAAAATACTTATGAATAAATCTACCTAAGGAAACAAAAAATATATATATATATATAAACTATAAAACACTGATGAAAGAAATCAAAGATGACACAAATGGAGAAATATACTATGTTCATGGATCAGAAGAGTCAATGTAGTGAAAATGAATATACCACCCAAAGCAATCTATAGATACAATGCAGTCCCTATCAAGCTACCAATATTTTTTTTTCAGAAAACTAGAACAAATAATTTCATAATTTGTATGGAAATACAAAAAAAACTCAAATAGCCAAAGCAATCTTGAAGAAAAAGAATGGAATCAGAGGAATCAACCTGCCTGACTTCAGACTATATTACAGAGCTACTGTCATCAAGACAGTATGGTACTGGCACAAAGACTGAAATATGGATCAATGGAACAAAATAGAAATCCCAGAGGTAATTAATAAAGAACTAAAAAGTATAAAAAATGACCAGTCAGAGCTGAAGAATACAATAACTGAAGTGAAAAGTACATTAGAAGGAATTAATAGCAGATTAGGAGATACAGAATACATAAGTGATCTGAAAGAATAATAGCAACCATGCAATCAGAAGGAAAAAAAAAAGTAGAAAAGCAAATTTTAAAATATAAGGATAGTTTAAAGAATCTTTGGGACAACATCAAAAGTACTAATATTTACATTAAAGGGGTTCCAGAAGGAAAAGAGGGAAATAAAGTGGTCAGAAATATATTTGATTAAATTATAGATGGGCATTTCCCACATCTGAAGAAGGAAATATCCAACTACAGAAAGCACAGAGTTTCCAAACAAGATGACTCAAAAGAAACCCACACCAAGGCATATAATTAAAATGGTAGAATNCCAGGCTGTCTCTTATACACATCTTTACATTAAAGGGGTTCCAGAAGGAAAAGAGGGAAATAAAGTGGTCAGAAATATATTTGATTAAATTATAGATGGGCATTTCCCACATCTGAAGAAGGAAATATCCAACTACAGAAAGCACAGAGTTTCCAAACAAGATGACTCAAAAGAAACCCACACCAAGGCATATAATTAAAATGGTAGAATTTAAAGTGAAATAGCAGCAAGAGAAAAAGAGAGTCAAATACAAGGGAAATCCTATAAGGCTATCAACTTATTTTTCAGCAGAAAATTGCAGAGCACATGGGAGTGGCATGATATCATTAAAGTGCTGAAAGGGAAAAGCTTTCAACCTAACACACTCTACCCAAGAAGGTTATAATTAAGAATGAAGAAAACATAAAAGAACTTCTCCAACAACCAAAGACATAAAAAGCTAATCAATACTAAACCAACATTACAAAAAAGTGTTAAAAGGTCTTTCTTCCTTTAGATAACAAGTATCAACCCAGAGGGGTGTGATGGGGAGGGAGATGGGAGGGAGGTTCAAAAGGAAAAGGATATATGTATGACTATGGCTGATTCATGTTGAAATTTCACAGAAAACAACAAAATTCTGTAAAGCAATTATCCTTCAGTGAAAAAATAAATTAATTTTAAAAAGTAAAGGTGACATGAAAGAAGGAATTATAGGAAAGGAAAAACCCCACAGGTTAAGACAAATATATAGTGAAGGCTGTGAATCAACAACTTAAGCTAGTGCAAATGTTAAGACAAAATTGTAAAATTGATTATGGTTACAGTAAACAATTAAGGGGTAGACATAAATATGTAAAAAATAATATCAAGATCACAAAAAGTAGAAAGGGAACACAAATTGTAGATCTTTTACAGTGTGTTTGAACAGAAATATTGGATTAAACAAGAAAAATATGGTGAGAGGGCAATGTATATGAACTCTATTGTAACCACAAATGAAAAAACCTTCAATATATACACAAAAACTAGAGAGAAAGAAATACAAAGCATCACATTAACGAAAATCATCATAGTTTGAAAGGAAAAGACTAAAGGAAAAAGAAAATAATGGAGAAGTACCACAGTAATGACAAGAAAAAAAGCAAAAAAATCCCACAGTAACTACATGCCTATTAATAGTCATTTATAAGTCAATGGACTAATTGCTCCAATCAAAAGACATTGTGGTGGTTGATTGAATAAAACACAAAAGATCAATCTATATGCTGCTTAAAAGAGACTCACTTCAAAGGTGAAGACATGAACAGAATGAAAGTGAAGTGTGGGAAGAGATATTCCATGCAAATAGAAATGAAAAGAAAGCTAAGTTAGCAAGATGCATGTCAAAATGACATCACTTGAGTCGTGTCCAACTCTGTGTGACCCCATTGATGGCAGCCCACCAGGCTCCCCCGNGGTTATCAATGAAGCAAAAATATGAATCCATTTCCATAAAATTCTGATACTTATTTTTTTCCTACCATAGCCTCACATACATATGTCCTCACATATACATGATAAATTAACTAAAATAAAATATAATTTAACTTTACCCTAAACAAGTTGCTTGGTTTACACTGCAATGAGCATAAATATTACCTATAAGCCTGCCATCCAGAGATAAAAATGGATAATATTGGGTGATTTTATAGAAATTTAAATTTTAGAAATTGAGGTTCATAATGTGTGTATCTTTTAAAAGCAGTATGTGCTGCTGCCACTGCTGCTGCTAAGTCACTTTAGTTGTGTCTGACCCTGTGCGACCCCATAGATGGCACCCCACCAGGCTCCCCCATCCCTGGGATTCTCCAGGCAAGAACACTGGAGTGGGTTGCCATTTCCTTCTCCAATGCATGAAAGTGAAAAGTGAAGTTGTTCAGTCATGTCTGACTCTTAGCGACCCCATGGACTGCAGCCCACCAGGCTCCTCCATCCATGGGATTTTCCAGGCAAAAGTACTGGAGTGGGGCACCATTGCCTTCTCCAACAATATGTGCACTTAGCAATATATCATGACCATTTTCCAAGTCATTAAATATGCGTCTAAAGATGATTTTCATGGCTACATGTTGTCTATTATCTACTCGTTCCCCATTGTTGAATATTCCTGTTACTTTGAAGTAAAATTATTCTTTAAAAATAAAAAGTAAGGCAGCGTGAAGATTCTGATGCTGGGAAAGCTTAAAGGCAAAAGGAGAAGGCGGCAGAGGGTGAGATGGTTAGACAGCATTACCGACTCAATGGGCATGAATCTGAGCAAACTCCAGCAAATAGTGTAGGACAGGAAAGCCCGGTGTGCTGCAATTCGTGAGGTCACAGTCATACAACTTAGTGACTGAATAACAATTGGAAATACAGAAAACTGAATCTTAGGTTTGCTATTTGCAAGCTCTGAAACCTTAAGAAAGACATTTAACCTTTCTTATATAATTTTTATGTATAAAATAAAAGAATACAAGTGAATAATATTTTGTATATGTATTAGAGTCTATGATTATAAGAATAGTACATAAGTTATTCTAAGATACTCATGTCAAACTGGAGTACTATATACCCAAAGACATATGCAACCGGGGACTTTCTGGTGCCTTAAGGACTGATAAAGTTACCAGCCCTATTACCTCGACATCAGCCAATCAGAGAATTGTGCATGAGCTGATCACAGACACAGGGACACCTCTCCCTTACCTGGCTTTTAAAAATGCTTTACCAAAACGCTTATAGGAATTCAAGGGTTTGGGGCACAACTCACCCATTCTCCTTGTATGGTTCTGCAATACCACATTCTTTGTTCCAAACTCTGATGTTTTGGTTAGTTTGTCCTTACTGTGCAATCTGGCACACAAACTTGCATTCAGTAACATTTCCATATGTATACCGTTGTGTTTCTCATACATGAGTATCTACTAAGATTAAAATATTCCACTAATGAAAATGCAAATATGAATGACATATGACTTTTATCCTCAAGAAGTTCAAAATCTATTGGCCAAAACTGAAAAGATCTTAAACACACAATGATAATGCTTCTAAGGGAATATTTCTCTCCTTTTTTCCTTCTTTGTGTTTTAGAACTAGCCCAACTCATAAACTATTTGTCAGTTTCCCAGGATGATGCAGATACCAAGGCTAATATTTCAGCATTGATGATATGTTATGTTTCTGGAGAGATTTACAGTTCCTTCCCACAAACAATGCCCATTTGATCTCACAGCAGGCGTGAAAAGTAAGTAAGCTGCAGTCATCCACATTCAAGAGCAAGCCAGAGAAATGATGCAACTTCTTCAAGGTCACACAATTAGAAGATGAAAGTTAGAATTCAAACTATTTCGGATCACTGGTGTAATGTTTTCATTCTTTATTTTGATACATATCAATTCTTTGAAAATTTTGTTCAATTTTAGATTTGAATCAATAATTAAATCCAGTAGTTAGATTTAAGATTCATACAAAAAATAACCATGTACAGACCACATATTTCCCATATTCTACCTTTTACTAGGCTCAATTTTTCTAATCACTTTGAGAGCAGTAGAAAGATACAGCAGTACTGAAGAATGATCAGTTGAAGAGAAAATTTATTTACAGAATTAGAAAAGGAAAATCAATAAGAAAATATTTTCCACACAGTGAAAAGCCTTATTTAGAAGAAGAAGTTAACAATTTGGATTGGACATAAATAATTGGAGGTGTTTAAAGGTTATTTAACTTATATGAAGAGTACATCATGAGAAACACTGGGCTGGAAGAAGCACAAGCTGGAATCAAGATTGCTGGGAGAAATCTCAATAACCTCAGATATGCAGATGACTCCACCCTTATGGCAGAGAGTGAAGAGGAACTTAAAAGCCTCTTGATGAAAGTGAAAGAGGAGAGTGAAAAAGTTGGCTTAAAGCTCAACATTCAGAAAACGAAGATTATGGCATCTGGTCCCATCACTTCATGGGAAATAGGTGGGGAAACAGTGGAAATAGTGTCAGACTTTATTTTGGGGGGCTCCAAAATCACTGCAGATGGTGATTGTAGCCATGAAATGAAAAGACACTTACTCCTTGGAAGGAAAGTTATGACCAACCTAGATAGCATATTCAAAAGCAGAGACATTACTTTGCCAACAAAGGTCCATCTAGTCAAGGCTATGGTTTTTCCAGTGATCATGTATGGATGTGAGAGTTGGACTGTGAAGAAGGCTGAGCACCGAAGAATTGATGCCTTTGAACTGTGGTATTGGAGAAGGCTCTTGAGAGTCCCTTGGACTCCTAGGAGATCCAACCAGTCCGTTCTAAAGGAGAGCAGCCCTGGGTGTTCCTTGGAAGGACTGATGCTAAAGCTGAAACTCCAGTACTTTGGCCACCTCATGTGAAGAGTTGACTCATTGGAAAAGACTGTGATGCTGGAAGGGATTGGGGACAGGAGGAGAAGGGGATGGCAGAGGATGAGATGGCTGGATGGCATCACTGACTCTATGGACGTGAGTATGAGTGAACTCTGGGAGATGGTGATGGACAGGGAGGCCTGGCGTGCTGCGATTCATGGGGTCGCAAAGAGTCAGACACGACTGAGTGACTGAACTGAACTGAACTGAAAGATTGTGCTGGAGTTACCATAGCGAGACATGGGAGAGGAGGCTATGAGCTGTTAATAAGAATGAACTAAATGGAGAAAGCAGATGATCTAGGCTAAGTCAGTAAAAGATTTTCTTTCACCAGAACCTGGACTATACAGGACTCCCTCAGTGTTGCCATGCTTAAACATCCCCTCTGCTGTATAAACACATTATTTGAGAATGTGAAAGTGTTAGTCTCTCAGCTGTGTCCAACTCCTTGCGAACCCATGGACTGTAGCCCACCATGATCCTTTGTCCATGGGTTTCTCCAGGCAAGAACACTGGAGTGGGCTGCCATTCCCTTCTCTAGGAGATCTTCCTGACCCAGGGATTGAACCTAGGTCTCCTGCATTGTAGGCAGATTCTTTACCATTTGATCCACCAAAAAGCTCAATATATATAATAATACTTAAACAATAAACAGAAGAGAGCAATGCTTAGCTCTGTCAATTCCACTATAGGGAAAGATTAAGGACAAATTTGTACAAAGGAAAAAGGATGACATCATATGAATTTAAGGGATTTTTTTCTTTACTGTGCCAGCATGTTTGTGAAACTCCTACACATCACAAGTCAGCTGGATCTCCTACTGGCATTATCAGTTAACATATTAAACTCAGGATTTGGGGCATCCACACTGTCTTTTCTGCCTCTTCTACAGGATTTTCACTGGGAAAAACCTCAGTGCTAGGACAAGTTCGGACAGCTTCATAGGTTTGTCATGGGCTGTAAGCAATTGTAGCAGCAGCTACCTGCAGGCATCAGATCTGAGGCCTGCAAGCACATGCAAAGGGTGAAAAGGGTTATAAAATAAAGAGCTGACAAGGACACCCTAAGCTGAACATCACTGCCACGCTGTAGAAACACATGCCAACTGCCTTTCCAGGCCACTTTTGTGTTTGTCTAGTGGTCCAGTGTCTCTCTAATGGGAAACATCACAGAGGTATTTAAATTATCTACAGAAACTCCTGTGACATTGATTTTACCCTTTCTGTGAGCCAGAGTTCAGCAACAAAAACCTTTGCATGAAAGAGTCAGAAAAAATGCCAGAACTCAAAATGTCTCCTGGTCAATGCCTTATTTCCTTAGCACAGAGGGACAGCTTTGCCTTTGTCTATTACCAGATCTGTCCTTCAATTTGAAGCCATCTGTTCCACGAACTTCTGAGACTTGAGCCAAGGGAACTTTAAACCAAGAAACCATTTCACCAAATGTCAGTCAGTGTCTGGCATCTGGCTGAAATCTACAAGTTCAGAACATGAAGTTTTAGAAGGCTGAAGCCTTTTCTTGAATTTTACAAAGTGTGGTGTGTACACAAAAATTTATATTTATGTTTCTGGTTACAAAATGATTTGATGTTCATTATAAATAGTTTAAAATGTAAAGAATCAGAAAAAAAGTAAAAATGATTCCTGATCACCCCACACAGATATAACCACTATTACTGCGTTGTTATATTTCCTTGTCTCCTTTTATATCTTGCTTGCTTCATACATTCAGCACCATATTTTTATACTGCAGTGTATATCTGCTCCTCCTTATATATTCTCTGGGTCACTTAATAGTGAAATAAATATTAATCTATCATAAGGCAGTGCTTTATCAATTCTAAACTGACATACACATAGATTTTTTCCAGTTTTAAGTAATATAGCTTAGAGAATGTTGGTGTAACATTGTGTGTATCTGATTTCTGCCTTATTTTTTTTCTAAAATCACTGCTATGATAATCATCAATGCATACGTATAAAATTCTGAATCATTTGCCATGTTGACTTTCTAAAGAGTCAGTACTCTCTCAAAGCAGTGTATGTAGAGAAGGAGTTCTATCTCATTTATCCTGCCAACAGAATAAATACCCCAGGTATCTGAAAAGTACACAAATGTTATTTTGAATTCCCATTCCTGAAATTAATCATATTTCTGTTTCTCCTTGTTTAAACCTGGTCTCTAAAAGTTACTTTCTTGCAATGCAAAAAGAACCGAAGTTCTGTGATACTCTGTTCCCCAGTGTGCCCTAATCTCTGCCCACTGCCTGGCATTTCAGCACTTCTTAGGAAGAAAGCTTCCTGGTGGCTCAGTGGGAAAGAATTCGCCTGCAATGCAGGAGACACAGGAGACTAGGTTCAATCCCCTGGAGAAGGGAATGGCTATGCACTCCAGTATTCTTGCCTGGGAAATCCCATGGACAGAGGATCCTGGCAGGCTACAGCTCATGGGGTTGCAAAGAACTGGATATGATTTAGCACAGACTTTCTTTTCAGGAGGGAGAGGTGCATGCATGCTAGTACTTGGTGACAATCTAATCACATTGAAAGTACATACAACTGAATTTCTCAACATTTATACCTTCTTGTAGTTCTCAGTTGTTGCAGGTTTCCTAATTTTTTAAAAATCCTATACATATCTTTTCATGTGTACTGCTGCTGCTGCTGCTGCTAAGTCGCTTCAGTCGTGTCCGACTCTATGCGACCCCATAGATGGCAGCCCACCAGGCTCCCCCATCCCTGGGATTCTCCAGGCAAGATCACTGGAGTGGCTTGCCATTTCCTTCTCCAAGGTATGCAAGTGAAAAGTGAAAGTGAAGTCGTTCAGTCGTGTCCGACTCCTAGTGACCCCATGGACTGCAGCCTTCCAGGCTCCCCCATTTCATGTGTACTACTTTTATTATTTTTATACTTTTCATTTATACTCTATTCCACCTTGCAGCCTACCAGTTTTGGTGATTTTGTTTTGAGAAATCAATCAGTACCTTCTCCAACCACCTTCTCTCCCCATTTTCTCCTCCAAATGCAAAGCAAAAAGCAAAGTCAGCTTCTCCTGAGACTTTGTCCTATTAGCACCCCTCCTATCCTCTGGAGATCACTGCTTCCCAGAGGAATCCTCTCTTCCAGACACCTACTAAAACCCAGGTGTGTGCTCCACTAGCCATGACTTAATCCCCCAGTGTGAGATGATAAATCAGTGTATTCGCTGAATCACTCATGCCGTGATTCCTTTCACTTAAAGGTTTTAAGAGAAATTAAAGAAAAATAGCAGCTTTCAAAGATTCTAAAGAAATAAAGGTTTAAGGATACATAATGGGGGAAACACTTTGGGTCAGAGAGCCTTATTTTGGGCTCCCTTGGAACTTGCTTTCAATTGCTGTCTTTTGAAAGACTGCTATTTTGCCCTGAAATGTAAATTCGAATCCCAAGTACATCTTCAATTTTCTTAGGCCCTCAATTCCACAATTACTTTCATTTTTACAAACACAATCTTCTTTCTACATGAATGCTCAGCATTTAGCTCTGCTTCTTCCAGTTGCTTTCAATTAGGAAGGAAGTTCACCGCCTGCTGAACCGGGCCTGCCCTATGAACTTTGCCATAAGCTCAAACTCAGAGCATTTTAAAACAAGAAGGAACTTTAATAGGACCAGATGAACCTTCAAGACCCAGGATGTTGAGAAATTAGGCAATTTACAAGACAATGCAGGTGATTAATATCCTCCAGCACTCAAGCCAATGCTTCCTATTACAATTATATTATTTGCTGTGTTATTATTGAAAATGTCCTGTGAGATATATCCTAAAAGCTCAAGTGCATTTTCTTTCACTTCTATTAGTATAGCAGCCTCATGTTAACCTTTTCCTTTGTAACCAATTCTTCCTAAAAACTCATCCAACTCCTGTGCAAAGGAATAGCTCCTAGGTCAAAATAAAAGTTACAAATATACAGGTGCAAGCTCAGATGAGTCAAAAAGCAAGTGTGCCACTGCCACAATCCTGCTCCTCACAATTACATTTTCTCTTCATTGTGTGCTGTGCACCTGTTTTGAAGGGATGGGCTTCCAGGAACACAAATGATTCTTCATCTGAATCCACATTTATTCGGCTTAATGCACTTTATGCATATGCTAATCTTTGAAACATCATACCTCAAAGAGATGTGAGAATATATATATGTCTACTATTCTAATATATATTCATTATACATATATATTTTAATAAAGAGCAAAAGTAGGAAAAGGCAGCAAAAATCTAATAGCTCAATGGTATGGTATAAAGTACAATGGCACAGTTGTTTCTCCTTTTAGCAGAGAGAATAGAGTTGTTCAAAACCAAGAATAGCTTTCCTCTTGGGTTAGGATTTTTTCTTCATATAATGCACAGGCTTTCAGTCTTGGCAGGTTTTCTTACGACTATAAATGAAGTACAACCATTGTCTTTTATGAAAAATAATTCTTGTACTGTTTGATTAACCTAAGAAATAGCATCTTAAGCACCAGGATTGCATATGGAGGAAATAAACTCTGCTGAAGAGGAAAGGTCTTGTCACAGCAAGCAAAGCATGAGATCTGTGCAGGTCTCATGCCCAGCTGCTGCTGCTGCTAAGTCACTTCAGTCGTGTCTGACTCTGTGCGACCCCACAGACGGCAGCCCACCATAAAAAAAAAATTTATATCAAGAACATTATCACTAGAAGTTAATTCATTTGAGGGTAGCCAGATAACACCCCATCAGAAACATATAAAACTATTATAAAAAATCAGTGATTTGGAAAATACCACAGTTTTACAATAGGCTCCCATTTTCTGCTTATAGTTCTGATCCTTCATTCTTAGTAGTCAATATCCTATAAATATACTGCTTATGAAGTTGTAATCTGGTTGGATTCTAAGTTAATGTTTTCCAAACCTATCTACACTACCTGAGAAGCCTTAGAGCAGTATGATTTCAGAGTCTGCCCTCAGAAACTATGATTTAATAGATTTATAGTAAGAGCACAAGAAACCAAAGTTTCTATAGTTGTTTATAAATTACATTTGATGGCTAGAAAATGTTCTCCTAAAGCTAGATTAATTATAAAACCACTGATAATAACAATTTTGGCTTATTTGGTTTGTTGTTTCTAAGCTAAAGTATTTTTGTTCATTCTGGATTATTGGAAGAAAAATGTGAATATACTCTAGTGAATAGCTGAGTAGAAGTCACATACATTGGGAATACATCTCAGAATGCCTGGCATATCAATAAAGGGTTGGCATTGATATTATCTTTCCTATATAAAAACTGAAACTAAAGAGAGCAATATTCAAGGTAAGTGTATGTTGTTGAAATATTAAAGACAATGAATGTTCTTTCATTATTATACTATGAGTCCCAACACCCTGCTCTCTTAGATATGAAACCATCTTTTGGCTCATTGATGAGAGGCAAGAGATTTTTATGGTGGAGAGAAGGGAAAAGATATGAAAGTATCTGCTTCTGTGACAAGGTTCAGATGATTCAGAAGCTATAACAGAGCTTTCTACAGAGTTCTGGACTGAGTCTAAACTTAAGTAATACACCACTACAATAAACAAGCGATATCTCAAAGCAAAACTTTAAATTTTATTTCATTGTTAAAACTGGAGACAGATAACTCACTGACAAGAATACAAAGATGGTCGCTATGTATATGAAAAGTGGTTCAAGATCATTAATTAACAAGTAAACCATACAACATCACAGTAATCCAAGTCTATGCCCCAATCACTGATGCCAAAGAAGCTGACGTTGAGCGGTTCTATGAAAAGGACGACACCATTTAGAATTTATATATATATATATATATATTCTATATATTAAAATCCTTTTTATCACAGGGAACTGGAATGCAAAAGTAGGAAGTCAAGAGATACCTAGAATAACAGGCAAGAATAGTCTTGGGATACAAAATGAAGAAGGATGAAGGCTAACAGAGTTTTGCCAGGAGAACACAGTGGTCATAGCAAACACCCTTTCCAACAACCCAAAAGACAGCTCTACACGTTAACATCACCAGATGGTCAATTCTGAAATCAGATTGATTATGTTCTTTGCTGTAGAAGATGGAGAAGCCCTATACAGTCAGAAAAAATAAGAACTGGAGCTGATTGTGGCTCAGATCATGAGCTCCTTATTGGAAAATTCAGGTTTAAATTGAACAGTAGGGAAAACAACTAGGTCATCCAGGTATGACCTAAATCAAATCCCTTATGATTATACAGTGGAAGTAACAAATAGATTCAAAGGATTAGATTTGGTAGAGAGAACTGTGGACAGAAGAACTGTGGACAGAAGTGTAAAACATTTTTCAGGAGACAGTGACCAAACCCATCTCAAAGAAAAAGAAAAGCAAAAAGGAACAGTGGTTATATGAAGAGGCTTTGTAAATAATTGAGGAGAGAAGAGAAGCAAAAGGCAAGGAAGAAAGGAAAAGATATATTCAACTGAATGTAAAGTTCCAGAGAACAACAAAGAAAGATAAAAAGGCCTTCTTAAATGAACACGCAAAGAAATAAAGGTAATCAATAGAATCAAAAAGGCTAGAGATCTCTTCAAGAAAACTGGAGATAACAAGGGAATATTTTATGCAAAGTTGGACATGATAAAAGAAAGAAATGGTGAGGAATTAATAGAAGCCGAAGAGGTTAAGAAGAGGTAGCAAGAATGCACAGAAAACTATTAAAAAAAAAATGTCTTAATGACTGAGATAACCACAATAGTGTGGTCTTTCACTTGGAGCTGGATATCCTAGAGTGTAAAGCCAAGTGAGCCTTAGGAAGCATTATTACAAAAGAAGCTAGTGGAGGTGATGGAATTCCAGCTGAACTATTTCAAACCCTAAAATATGATGCTGTTAAAGTACTGTGCTCATTATGTCATCAAATTTGGAAAACTCAGCAGTGGCCACAGGACTGTAAAAATTTTCATTCCAATCCCAAAGAAGGGCAATGCTAAAGAATGTTTACACTACTATACAATTGTATTCATTTCACATGCTAGCAAGGTTATGCTCAAAATCATCCAAGCTAGTCTTCAGCAATATATGAACTGAGAACTTCCAGATGTAAAAGCTAGATTTCAAAGAAGCAGAGGGTCAGAAATCAAACTGCCCACATTCATTGAATCATGGAGGAAGTAACTGAGTTCCAGAAAAGCTACGTTCAGCATCTACTTCTGGTGCATTGACAATGCTTCTGCTTCATAGACAATGCAAAAGCCTTTGATACTGTGTGGATCACCGCAAACTGTGGAAAATTCTTCAAGAGATAAGAGTACCTGATCACCTTACCTATCTCCCAAGAAACATGTATGTGCATCAAGAAGCAACAGTTGGAAATGGGCATGGAAAAACTGACTGGTTCAAAATTGGGAAAAGCCTACAAGGCTGTATATTGCCACCATTCTTATTTAATTCATATGCAGAGTGCAAGTGCATGAAAAGTTGCTTCAGTCCTATCCAACTCTTTGTGACCCTATGAGCTGCAGTCCGCCATGCTCCTCTGTCCATGGGATTATCCAAGCAAGAATACTGGAGTAAGTTGTCATGCCCTCCTCCAAGAGTTCTTCCCAGCCCAGAGATCAAACCTGCATCTTCTGTGGCTCATGCATTGCAGGCAGATTCTTGACCACTGAGCCACTAGGGAAGCCCCCATATGCATAGTACATGTGAAATGCTGGGCTGGATGAATCACAAGCTGGAATAAAGATTGCTGGAAGAAATACCGAGAACCTTAGACATGTAAATATCATTCTAATGGTAGAAAGTGAAGAGGAGCTAAAAAGCTGCTTGATGAGGGTCAAAAAGGAGAGTGAAAAAGCTGGCTTAAATCTTAACGTTCAAAAAATTAAGATGATGACCTCCAGTACCATCACTTCATGACAAATAGGAGCAGAATAAAAGTGGCAGATTATAATTTCCTGGGCTCTGAAATCACTGTAGATGTTAACTGCAGCCATGACATTCAAAGATGTTTGCTCCTTGGACAAATCTAAGGAGCATACTTTTAAAAAGAGACAAAAAGGTTTATATAGTCAAAGCTATGGTTTTCCAGTGGTCATTTATGTTCAGGGGAGTTGGACCATAAAAGAAGGGTCAGCACTCAAGAACTGATGCTTTCAAACTATGGTGCTTGAGAAGACTATTGAGAGTCTCTTGGACTGCAAGAAGATCAAACTAGTCAATCCTAAAGGAAACCAACTCTGAATATTCATTGAAAGGACTAATTCTAAAGCTATAGCTCGAATACTTTCAAGCTTATGGGAAGAGCTGACTCATTAGAAAAGTTTTTGATGCTGGGAAAGATTGAAAGCGAAAGGAAAAGGGGCCAGAGTGGATGAGATGTTAGATAGCATCACCAACTCAATGGACACGATCTTGATTAAACTCCAGGACATAATGGAGGACACTGGAGCCTGGTTTGCTGTATTTCATGGGGTCAAAAGGAATTAGATATAATTAGAATTATATCTGTCACTCAGTCATGTCCGACTCTTTGCGACCCCATGGACTGTAGCCCACCAGGCTCCTCCATCCGTGGGATTCTCCAGGCAAGAACACTGGAGTAGATTGCCATTTCCTTCTCCAGGGGATCTTCCCGACCCAGGGATAGAACCCAGGTAAAGAATTAGATATAAATACGACTGAACAATAACAAAAATATAAATGACCACAATGAGATCTCATTGTACACCTGTCAGAATGGCTAAAACTAAAAAGTGTGGTAATACCAAATGCTGGTGAGGAATTGGTGACTGAATCACTTCTACATTACTAGTGGGAATATAAAGTACTACAGTTGCTGTGGCAGTTTGGCAGTTGCTTATGAAACTAACAATGCAATTACCATATTACCCTGCAAATGTATTCTTGGGCATTCATCCCAGATAAATGGAAATGTATGCTCACACAAACATTTATGCATGAACGTTCAGAGTAGCTTTGTTTTTAATAACCAAAAAGAGGAAACAAATCACAAGTCCCTCAGCAGGTGAATTTTTATTCAAGCAGCAGAGCATACATATCATGGAGTGCTACACAGCAATAAGAAAGAACAAACTACTGATATGTGCAAGAGTTTGGATAAATCTCTAGGGAATTATACGAAGTGAAAAAAGTCAATGTCAAAAGCTTACATACTCTTTTATTCCACTTATAAATGATTAATGACACCTTTGTAAAGAGCACATATTTTGTTGTTAGGAGTTGGAGATGAAAGAGATGTAGGAGAGAAGTTGATGTCTTCATAAAAGGAAAACTCAAGAAATACTTGTGGCAATGGAACTGCTAATATCTTGACTGTAATGATGAACATATTATATAGAATTACACACACACATTTTGTTTACAAGCAAAACTTAGAAAATCTGCATAAAATTATTTGATATATCAATGACAAAATTGGGAAAGGAGTGCATCAATATTATATATTGTTACCCTGCTTATTTAAATCATATGCAGAGTACATCATGAGAAATGTTGGACTGGAAGAAACACAAGCTGGAATCAAGATTGCCAGGAGTCTGCTTTATTGACTATGCCAAAGCCTTTGACTGTGTGGATCACAATAAACTGTGGAAAATTCTTCAAAGTTTGGTGATACCAGACCACCTGACCTGCCTCTTGAGAAACCTGTATGCAAGTCAGCAAACAACAGTGAGAACTGGACATGGAACAACAGACTGGTTCCAAATAGGAAAAGGAGTATGTCAAGATCGTATATTGTCACCCTGTTTATTTAACTTATATGGAGAGTACATCATGAGAAACACTGGGCTGGAGGAAGCACAAGCTGGAATCAAGATTGTCCAGAGAAATATCGATAACCTCAAATATGCAGATGACAACACCCTTATGGCAGAAATGAAGGAGAACTAAGGAGCCTCTTGATGAAAGTGAAAGTGGAGAGTGAAAAAGTTGGCTTAAAGCTCAACATTCAGAGAACTAAGATCATGGCCTCCAGTTCCATCACTTCATGGCAAATAATTGGGGAAACAGTGGAAACAGTGGCTGAGTTTATTTTTCTAGACTCCAAAATCACTGCAGATGTTTTTTTGCAGCCATAAAATTAAAAGACGCTTACTCCTTGGAAGGAAACTTATGACCAACCTAGACAGTATATTAAAAAGCAGAGACATTACTTTTCCAACAAAGGTCCGTCTAGTCAAGGCTATTTTTTTTCCATTGGTCATGTATGGATGTGAGAGTTGGACTATAAAGAAAGATCAGCACTGAAGAATTGATGCTTTTGAACTGTGGTGTTGGAGAAGACTCTTAAGAGTTCTTCCAACAAAGGTCCGTCTAGTCAAGGCTATTTTTTTTCCATTGGTCATGTATGGATGTGAGAGTTGGACTATAAAGAAAGATCAGCACTGAAGAATTGATGCTTTTGAACTGTGGTGTTGGAGAAGACTCTTAAGAGTTCTTTGAGCTGCAAGGAGATCCAACCAGTCCATCCTAAAGGAGATCAGTCCTGGGTGTTCATTGAAAGGATTGATGTTGAGGCTGAAACTCCAATACTTTGGCCACCTGATGTGAAGAGCTGACTCATTGGAAAAGATCCTGATGCTGGAAAAGATTGAGGGCAGGAGGAGAAGGGGATGACAGAGGATGAGATGGTTGGATGGCATCACCGACTCGATAGGCATGGGTCTGGGTGAAGTCTGGCAGTTGTTGATGGACTGGGAGGCCTGGTGTGTTGTGGTTTATGGGATCGAAAAGAGTCGGACGTGACTGAGAGACTGAACTGAACTGAAGAAATGCAGAGGATATAAAAACATTTGTCCTTTGCTTTCCTTGAGAACTCCAGACCCCCAATCTCCACTTCGAGAGCCCAGACCCCTTTTTCCTCCTTTGGCACCCTGAACTTCTTATCAGTCTGCCTAGGAATTGACTCTCTCAGTTACTATTATTGAAATTGAATCCATAAACAAAACCGTTCAACAAGCAAAAATCAAAGACAAGATAGATTCACAGGTGAATTCATATATATAAAGAAGGGTTAACACGTATCTTCAGACTATTCCAAAAAATTGAAAATAAAGGAACACTCCCAATTAATACTATGAGACCATCATTACCCTGATAACCAAATCAGAAAAATAAAAGACACTACCAAAAAAGAAAGAATTGCAGAACAATATTTCAAATGAATGTAGATAGAAATATCCTTAACAATATACCAGCAAACAGAATTCCACCATGTACAGAAAGGATCATATACCATGACAAATCCAATTTATTCCAGGGATGCAAACATGGTACAATAGCCACATTTCTATCTATATGATACACTACATTCACAAAATGAAGTCTAAAAGTCATGATCATCTCTCTAGATGCATAAAAGCATTTGACAATATTCAATATCCATTCATGATAAAAACTCTCAATGAAGATGGGATAGAAGGGATATATCTCAACAAATTAAAGACTGTTAATGGAAATGGAGTATTACTCAGCCATTAAAAAGAATACATTTGAATCAGTTCTAATGAGGTGGATGAAACTGGAGCCGATTATACAGAGTGAAGTAAGCCAGAAAGAAAAACACCAATATGGTATACTAACGCATATATATGGAATTTAGAAAGATGGTAATGATAACCGTGTATGTGAGACAGCAAAAGAGACACAGATGTATAGAGCAGTCTTTTGGACTCTGTGGGAGAGGGAGAAGGTGGGATGATTTGGGAGAATGGCATTGAAACATGTATAATATCATATAAGAAACGAATCGCCAGTCCAGCTTCGATGCAGGATACAGGATGCTTGGGGCTGGTGCACTGGGATGACCCAGAGGGATGGTATGGGGAGGGAGGTGGGTGGGGGATTCAGGATGGGAAACACGTGTACATCAGTGGCGGATTCATGCTGATGTATGGCAAAACCAATACAATATTGTAAAGTAATTAGTCTCCAATTAAAATAAATTTAAAATTTTTAAAAGACAGACATTTTTAGATTATAATGGCACTCTGTGCTCATGCTCAGACAGTTGAGTCATGTCTGACTCCTTGCAACCCCATGAACTCTAGCTCGCCAGGCTTCTCTGTTCATGATATTTTCCAAGAAAGAATACTGGAGTGGTGCCATGCCCTTCTCCAGGGGATCTTCCTGATCCAGGGATTGAACCCTCTTCTGCTGTGCCTCTTACATTGCTGGCAGATTCTTTATCACTGAGCCATCAGTAATCTGAGTTATTCTCAAATTGAATGAAAATTAACCTAACACAATATTTCATCAATATGAAATTTCAGAACTCAGAACAAACCAAATACATTGCAATTATATAATTTCATACAAAGGATCATGAATCAGAATGGCAATGAAGTAACAGCAGTATTAAAAGCTGGAACATAATGGACTATGCCTTCAGTATTCCATGGGAACACTGTTTCCAGCCTTACATTTTAATATTCAACCAACCTCCCTTTATATGTTTGGCATATACAATATCAGCAAATAATGTTGTGTGTTTGAAGAGGGTATGTAGAGTTATTTTCAAATATATGAATTCTCAGAAATTTGCCTCCCAATGACCTTGTCATAACATCATATTAGAGAATGTTTTACATCATAATAAAAAAATAATTGAGAATAAAGAAGTCTTGGGCTTCAGAAAACAGGCAACTCAGATGCAAAACAGAAAAGAACAATTTCCAGAATAAGCTTGAAAAAACATCTATATGACAGCTCTGTATCTGTGTAAGAAGCCACTGTGTAAGGTTCAAATGGTCAGAAGGCTCTGGGATAAATTTCTTTAAAATAAATAAATTAATTAATAATGAATTATCTAATTTATCAGCACATATTAAAGGAAGTTTAACAAAACTGAGATAGACATTTCTATCCAGACATAGGTTAAATTTAGGATATGGACACAAAAAACTACGTAAGTGGAAACATAAAAGACCATTGTAACCAAGACACAAAATGCTGTAAGGGAAGTGAAAGTCACTCAGTCTTGTCTGATTCTTTGTGACCCCATGGATTATACAGTCCATGGAACTCTCCAGGCCAGAAGACTGGAGTGTAGCCTTTCCCTTCTCCAGGGGATCTTCCAAACCCAGGGATCGAACCCAGGTCTCTCACATTGCAGGTGAATTCTTTACCAGCTGAGCAATAGGGGAAGCCCCAGCAATCATAGTATACTGCATGGCACAGACCTGTATATTTTTTCTTTGGAAATAGCATAATGAAACTGCATAGTGATTAAATTTATGATAGAGTGATAGAGGGAAGATGAGTATAGGAGAGTGTGTATGAGTAGTTAAGGAATGTTAAATCCTAATCTTCCATAGGATTAAAAAAATCAATATCTAATATTTATAAGTTAAAGATCAGTTCAGTTCATTTCAGTCACTCAGTCGTGTCTGACTCTTTGTGATCCCATGAACCACAGCACACCAGGCCTCCCTGTCCATCACCAACTCCCTGAGTCCACCCAAACCCATGTCCATTGAGTCAATGATGACATCCAACCATTCAGCCTCTGTCGTCCCCTTCTCCTCCTGCCCTCAATCTTTCCCAGCATCAGGGTCTTTTCCAATGAGTCAGCTCTTTGCATCAGGTGACCAAAGTATTGGGGTTTCAGCTTCAGTATCAATCCTTCCAATGAACACCAAGGAATGATCTCCTTTTGAATGGACTGGTTGGATCTTCTTGCACTCCAAAAGACTCTAGAAATGTAAGAATATTGTTCAAAGATATGAAGGGATACAAAAATCAACCATGAGATTTGAAAATAATTGCTTCTGGAGCAAAGAAAAGAGTAAAGGAAGGAAACATAGGCCAGCATAGATTCATTAAAATATCACATAATTATTCAATACTTCATATATTCTGAAATCCATATATCTATAGCTATACATACACACACACACATATATATATACATATATACACACATATTTAGATATTAACACATACAGATATACATATCAATATTAAAATGTATTGAAAATTTCAGTTCATTCTAAGAACACTTTAAACTCATCAGAAATTAACTTGTCTTACATACGGCTTTATGAATTTCACATTTTAGTTGTAACTTTAAGAACATAATACTAATAGAATTTTCTTTACCTTAAAAAGAAAAATGCTTTTAAAGTTACTGAAACACTACAAAAAGGATGTCTTAAAAAAAAAAAAAGTCTATTACCAAAGAAAATATAACAGAATTCAGTGATTTTTACCAAAATGGATGGAATTGAATATGATAGTTATACACATAATTAACCATCTATAAAATACTGAGAAGAGCATGCCTTATGGAAAAAATGTTATGAAAAATTTACCTTCCCTATTTTACAATTAGCAGGATTACAGATGGTACTGAAAGCTTCCATTTTGAAGCTGTGCCCTGCAATGTTCACTATAGCATTGAAATAAAAACTAACATTGAAGATATCATTCATCATCAGGAATTTAGGAAGTATTTCTGAGGCTATTTCTAATATTTTGATCTGATATCCACATAGAGATTTCATTTTAGAAGACCAGAGAGAAATATATCTCAATTAAAGCTAATAACTATATATTTTAACATCATCTGTAAATATTATAAAGGTATCAAATATTCATAAAATTTAAAATATGTTTATATTTTTCAAGCAACTATATTTTAAGGATTTTTATTAGGCAGAGTGGTCTTTACAACATATAACTGCTACAAGCAATGTTTTCTTTTTTGTTTGTTTTTTGATAATACTTCTAAAAATAAATTACTTAAAATGCATGGAAATTTTTAAATCACAGTGAATTTAGTATAATCAATAGTATAAACAAAAAGAATACTTAGAACATGTCTATCTCTGCTAATAATAGAGCATTTGGTATCAAATTTATCCTCATTCAAAAGCAACTAAAAAAAAATTGGAAAAGTATGTAAAAAGTTGCAGACATTGCAAACCATGCAGTTTTCAGAGAAACAGAACACCAACTGTAAAATTTGTATGTAATCACAAAAGACCTTGAATGGCCAAAACAATCATGAGAAAGAACAAAGCTAGAGGTATCACATTCCCTGATTTCAAATTATATTACAAAGCTGTCATTATCAAAATAGTATAATATTGGAATAAAAACTGACACATAGATCAATGGAACAGTATAGAAAGCTCAGAAATAAACCAGGTTATATGGTCAATTAACTTACAACAAAGAAGCCAAGAATATACAATGAGAAAAGGACGGTCTCTTTAGTAAATATAGATGGGAAACCTTCCAAATATAGCTGGAAACAAACCTATAGTTGGGAAACCTATGGAAAAAAAAAAAAGAAAGAAAGAAATTAAACTACGTTACACTACAAACCAAAATTAATTAAAACTGAACGAAAGGCTTGAATGTAAGGCCTGAAACCATGAAGTTCCTAGAAGAAAATGTAGATGAAAATGTCCTTAACATAGGTTTTAGCGACAAGGTTTGGAATCTGACACCAAAAGAAAAAGCAGCAAAAATGTAAATAAACAAGTGGAACTACATCAAACTAAAAATCTGCTGCACAGCAAAAGAAATTATGAAAAAAAAAAAAAGCAACGTAAAAAAATGAAAGAAAATATTCGCAAATCATGTCTGATAAGGGATTAATATCTAAATTATATAAAGAACTGAAAATTCAATAGCAAAACAACAATCTGGTGTTAAAAATGGTGCAGAGTACATGAATGAACATTTTTCTAAAAATATACAGATGCCAATTAGCATGTTTAAATTGCTCAACATGTCTAATCATCAGAGAAATGCAACTCAAAACCACAGTGAGATACCACATCACACTTGTCAGAATTATCAAAAAAAGATAACAAATAACAAGTATCAGAGAGCCTATGGAGCAAAGGGAACACTTGAATACTGTTGCTGGGAATGTAAATTGATACAGCCACCATGAAAAATACTATGGAGTTTCCTCAAAAAATTAAAAATAGAATTACAATATAATACAACATTCCAACTCTGGGCAGTTACCTAAAGAGAACAAAAACACTAATTTTAAAATATATGTGCAGATTCACTTGACAAGATGGCAGAAGAATAGGATGGGGACACCACTTTCTCCCTCACAAATTCATCAAAAAACATCTCAACGCTGAGCAAACTCCACAAAACAACTTCTGAATGCTGGCAAAGGACATCAGGCACCCAGAAAAAAAGAGCATTGACTTCAAAAACAGGTAGGGGCAAAAATATAAAAGACAAAAAAAAAAGAGACAAAGGAGGTGGGGAGGGAGCTCCGTCCCAGGAAGGGAAGCCCGTCCCGGGAAGGGAAGCCCGTCCCGGGAAGGGAAGCTTAAAAAGAGAGGTTTCCAAACGCTAGGAAACATTCTCCCTGCCGAGTCTGTGGGAAGCCTTGGAAACACAGAGGGCAACATAATAGGAAGGAAAAATAAATAGATAATTAAAACCAACAGATTACAAGCCCAACAGTAACTCGCCCAGTGGAAAAGCAGCGCAAACGGCTGCGTCCGCCATTACCAAGTGGGGGGCAGGGCAGGGAGGCGCGGGAGGCGCGGGCTGCAGTGCTTCTCAGAATCGGGCAGGAACGTCCTGCCGCGTAACCAGAATGAACTAACTGGGGCTGGCAAACCAGACTGTGGGATAGCTTCCACGCGAAAAGCTCAAACATAAGACACCGCCAGGACTGTGCACAGAACAAAGGGCAGAAAAGAACTAGCCGACTGCAGATCATCCCCCTGCTGGCGGCAGGCAGCCAGAGCCAGAAGGGCTGGAAGGGGGCAATCGCAGCCCTGGAGAGACTTTACCTACCAAATTGCAAGCAGGCTTCTTTGCTAAGACTCCTAGGGGTTTGGGACAATCCGCCCCACAAGAGGTGCCAGCGGTACACCCAGAAAATCGAGAAGCAGATACAGGAAAGGCAACAAGTCGCAGCCACCACGCTCGCCAAACACCCGAGCTACTCAGACCTAGGAAGGGCACAAAACGCAGTCCCAACTGAACTTGCACTGATGAAGGCTACCTGAGCACCGAACCTGAGTGGCTTAGATCGGGGAAGGGTATGCAGCCTAGGGCCGGCCTCAGATGGTTCCCGGCAGAGCAACATAGAGCCTGAGCGGTTTGTTCGCCATGAGCAGGGTCAGGTCNAAAACGCAGTCCCAACTGAACTTGCACTGATGAAGGCTACCTGAGCACCGAACCTGAGTGGCTTAGATCGGGGAAGGGTATGCAGCCTAGGGCCGGCCTCAGATGGTTCCCGGCAGAGCAACATAGAGCCTGAGCGGTTTGTTCGCCATGAGCAGGGTCAGGTCCAGCGGGGCTGAGACACTGCATGCACACGATAGTGTTATTCGTGTGCAGCATCCCTCCCTCCCCACAGCTCAACTGAACAAGTGAGCCTGAGAAAACAAACAAACAAACAAACAAAGTGTCCGCCACCACGCCCTCTGTGACAGGACAGAAATCAGACACTGAAGAGACCAGCAAACAGAAGTTAAAAAAAAAAAAGGAAGCGCCTTGGAACTGACCCAACACAGCCCACAACACGGGAGAAAGGGTCAGACATATTTTTAGTATTTTTACATTCTTTTTTTTTTCTTTGCCCTTTTTTGTGTTGTTGTTGTTTCTTGTTGATGTTGTTGTGTGGTTGCATTTTCTTCTTTTCTTTTATGTCTTTTTTTTTCTAACTTTTTAAAATTGTTAAGTCCTCTATTTCTCCTTTAATTTTTATTTCTATAAACCCTATTTTTTAAAGCAAACACCATATATAGTTTTAGTGAGGTTGTTGTTACTGTTGTTTTAATATTTATTGTGGCTTTTTTTTCCCCTTTCTTCTTCTTTTCTTTAATATTGTATTTTTGAAAATCTAACCTCTACTCTAGATTTTTATTTTTTTATTACTTAAAAAAAAATTTTTTTTTTTTTTTTACTCTAGATTTTTAATCTTTGCTTTTTGGTTTTTGTTGTCAATTCTGTACTTTTAAAAACCCAAATTTCACTACCCAGTTTTACCTGAGAGTGAGATTACTGGCTTGACCACTCTCTCCTCCTTTGGACTCTGCTTTTTATCCACCAAGAGGACTCTGTCTCTTCTCTCCCCCTTCTCTTCTCTACCCAACTCTGTGAATCTCTGTGTGTTCTAGATGGGGGAGAACACTTAAGGAACTGGTTACTGGCTGGATCTGTCTCTCTCCTTTTCATTTCCCTCTTTTATCCTCCTAGCCACCTCTGTCTACTTCCTCCCTCTTCTCTACCCTGTATAACCCTGTGAATACCTCTGAGCGGTCCAGACTGTGGAGCGCACATAAGGAAGTGATTACTGGCTAGCTTGCTCTCTCCTCTTTTAATCCCACCTCATCTCATTCCAGTCACCTCTAACTAACCCCTCCCTCTTCTCTTCTCCATGTAACTCAGAGAACCTCTCTGGGTGTCCCTCAAGGTGGAGAAACTTTTCACCTTTAACCTAGATGTTTTATCATCGGTGCTGTATAGATGGAGACGTCTTGAGGCTACTGTAAAAATAAAACTGAAAACCAGAAGCAGGAGGCTTAAGTCCAAACCCTGAGAATATCAGAGAACTCCTGAATCCACGGAACATTAATAAATAGGAGCTAATCAAACACCTCCATATATATACTGAAACCAAGCACCACCCAAGGGCCAACAAGTTCCAGAGGAAGACATACCACGCAAATTCTCCAGCAACAGAAGAACACATCCCTGAGCTTCAATATACAGGAAGCTCAAAGTTACTCCAAAACCACTGACGTCTCATAACCTATTACTGGTCACTCCATTGCACTCCAGAGAGAAGAAATCCAGCTCCACCCACCAGAACTCCAGCACAAGCCTCCCTCACCAAGAAACCTTGACAAGCCACAGATACAACCCTACCCACAGTGAGGAAACTCCATAATAAAGAGAACTCCACAAATTCCCAAAATATAGAAAGGCCACCCCAAACACAGCAATATAACCAAGATGAAGAGACAGAGGAATACTCAGCAGGTAAAGGAACAGGAGAAATGTCCACCAAACCAAACAAAAGAGGAAGAGATAGGGAATCTACCTGAGAAAGAATTCCGAATATTGATAGTGAAAATGATCCAAAATCTTGAAATAAAAATGGAATCACAGATAAATAGCCTGGAGACAAGGATTGAGAAGATGCAAGAAAGGTTTAACAAGGACTTAGAAGAAATAAAAAAGAGTCATTGTACAATAAATAATGCAATAAATGAGATCAGGAACACTCTGGAGGCAACAAATAGTAGAATAACGGAGGCAGAAGATAGGATTAGTGAAATAGAAGATAGAATGGTAGAAATAAATGAATCAGAGAGGAATAGAGAAAAACGAATTAAAAGAAATGAGGACAATCTCAGAGACCTCCAGGACAATATGAAACGCTCCAACATTCGAATTATAGGAGTCCCAGAAGAAGAAGACAAAAAGAAAGACCATGAGAAAATCCTTGAGGAGATAATAGTTGAAAACTTCCCTAAAATGGGGAAGGAAATAGCCAACCAAGTCCAAGAAACCCAGAGAGTTCCAAATAGGATAAACCCAAGGCGAAACACGCCAAGACACATATTAATCAAATTAACAAAGATCAAACACAAAGAACAACTATTAAAAGCAGCAAGGGGAAAACAACAAATAACACACAAGGGGATTCCCATAAGGATAACAGCTGATCTTTCAATAGAAACTCTTCAGGCCAGGAGGGAATGGCAAGACATACTTAAAGTGTTGAACGAAAAAAACCTACAGCCCAGATTACTGTACCCAGCAAGGATCTCTTTCAAATACGAAGGAGAAATCAGAAGCTTTACAGACAAGCAAAAGCTGAGAGAATTCAGCACCACCAAACCAGCTCTCCAACAAATGCTAAAGGATATTCTCTAGACAGGAAACAAAAAGGGTGTATAAACCCGAACCCAAAACAATAAAGTAAATGGCAACGGGATCATACTTCTCAATAATTACCTTAAACGTAAATGGGTTGAATGCCCCAACCAAAAGACAAAGACTGGCTGAATGGATACAAAAACAAGACCCTTGTATATGCTGTCTACAAGAAACCCACCTCAAAACAAGGGACATAAACAGACTGAAAGTGAAAGGCTGGAAAAAGATATATCATGCAAATAGAGACCAAAAGAAAGCAGGAGTGGCAATACTCATAGCTGATAAAATAGACTTTAAAGCAAAGGCTGTGAAAAGAGACAAAGAAGGCCACTACATAATGATCAAAGGATCAATCCAAGAAGAAGATATAACAATTATAAATATATATGCACCCAACATAGGAGCACCGCAATATGTAAGACAAATGCTAACAAGTATGAAAGGGGAAATTGACAATAACACAATAATAGTGGGAGACTTTAATACCCCACTCACACCTATGGACAGATCAACTAACCAGAAAATTAACAAAGAAACGCAAACTTTAAATGATACAATAGACCAGTTAGACCTAATTGATATCTATAGGACATTTCACCCCAAAACAATGAATTTCACCTTTTTCTCAAGTGCTCACGGAACCTTCTCCAGGATAGATCACATCCTGGGACATAAATCTAACCTTGATAAATTCAAAAAAATCGAAATCATTCCAAGCATCTTTTCTGACCATAATGCATTAAGATTAGATCTCAATTACAGGAGAAAAACTATTAAAAATTCCAACATTTGGAGGCTGAACAATACGCTTCTGAATAACCAACAAATCACAGAAGAAATCAAAAAAGAAATCAAAATGTGCATAGAAATGAATGAAAATGAAAACACAACAACCCAAAACCTGTGGGACACTATAAAAGCAGTGCTAAGAGGAAAGTTCATAGCAATACAGGCATACCTCAGGAAACAAGAAAAAAGTCAAATAAATAACCTAACTCTACACCTAAAGCAACTAGAAAAGGAAGAAATGGAGAACCCCAGAGTTAGTAGAAGGAAAGAAATCTTAAAAATTAGGGCAGAAATAAATGCAAAAGAAACAAAAGAGACCATAGCAAAAATCAACAAAGCCAAAAGCTGGTTTTTTGAAAAGATAAATAAAATTGACAAACCATTAGCCAGACTCATCAAGAAACAAAGGGAGAAAAATCAAATCAATAAAATCAGAAATGAAAATGGAGAGATCACAACAGACAACACAGAAATACAAAGAATCATAAGAGACTACTATCAGCAATTATATGCCAATAAATTGGACAACGTGGAAGAAATGGACAAATTCTTAGAAAAATACAACTTTCCAAAACTGAACCAGGAAGAAATAGAAAATCTTAACAGACCCATCACAAGCACGGAAATTGAAACTGTAATCAGAAATCTTCCAGCAAACAAAAGCCCAGGTCCAGACGGCTTCACAGCTGAATTCTACCAAAAATTTCGAGAAGAGCTAACACCTATCCTACTCAAACTCTTCCAGAAAATTGCAGAGGAAGGTAAACTTCCAAACTCATTCTATGAGGCCACCATCACCCTAATACCAAAACCTGACAAAGATGCCACAAAAAAAGAAAACTACAGGCCAATATCACTGATGAACATAGATGCAAAAATCCTCAACAAAATTCTAGCAATCAGAATCCAACAACACATTAAAAAGATCATACACCATGACCAAGTAGGCTTTATCCCAGGAATGCAAGGATTCTTCAATATTCGCAAATCAATCAATGTAATTCACCACATTAACAAATTGAAAAATAAATGCCATATGATTATCTCAATAGATGCAGAGAAGGCCTTTGATAAAATTCAACATCCATTTATGATAAAAACTCTCCAGAAAGCAGGAATAGAAGGAACATACCTCAACATAATAAAAGCTATATATGACAAACCCACAGCAAACATTATCCTCAATGGTGAAAAATTGAAAGCATTTCCCCTAAAGTCAGGAACAAGACAAGGATGTCCACTTTCACCGCTACTATTCAACATAGTTCTGGAAGTTTTGGCCACAGCAATCAGAGCAGAAAAAGAAATAAAAGGAATCCAAATTGGAAAAGAAGAAGTAAAACTCTCACTGTTTGCAGATGACATGATCCTCTACATAGAAAACCCTAAAGACTCCACCAGAAAATTACTAGAGCTAATCAATGAATATAGTAAAGTTGCAGGATATAAAATCAACACACAGAAATCCCTTGCATTCCTATACACTAATAATGAGAAAGTAGAAAACGAAATTAAGGAAACAATTCCATTCACCATTGCAACGAAAAGAATAAAATACTTAGGAATATATCTACCTAAAGAAACTAAAGACTTATATATAGAAAACTATAAAACACTGATGAAAGAAATCAAAGAGGACACTAATAGATGGAGAAATATACCATGTTCATGGATTGGAAGAATCAATATAGTGAAAATGAATATATTACCCAAAGCAATCTACAGATTCAATGCAATCCCTATCAAGCTACCAGCGGTATTTTTCACAGAACTAGAACAAATAATTTCAAGATTTGTATGGAAATACAAAAAACCTCGAATAGCCAAAGCAATTTTGAGAAAGAAGAATGGAACTGGAGGAATCAACTTACCTGACTTCAGGCTCTACTACAAAGCCACAGTCATCAAGACAGTGTGGTACTGGCACAAAGACAGAAATATAGATCAATGGAACAAAATAGAAAGCCCAGAGATAAATCCACACACATATGGACACCTTATCTTTGACAAAGGAGGCAAGAATATACAATGGAGTAAAGACAATCTCTTTAACAAGTGGTGCTGGGAAAACTGGTCAACCACTTGTAAAAGAATGAAACTAGATCACTTTCTAACACCACACACAAAAATAAACTCAAAATGGATTAAAGATCTAAATGTAAGACCAGAAACTATAAAACTCCTAGAGGAGAACATAGGCAAAACACTCTCCGACATAAATCACAGCAGGATCCTCAATGATCCGCCTCCCAGAATACTGGAAATAAAAGCAAATATAAACAAATGGGATCTAATTAAAATTAAAAGCTTCTGCACAACAAAGGAAACTATAAGCAAGGTGAAAAGACAACCCTCTGAATGGGAGAAAATAATAGCAAATGAAGCAACTGACAAACAACTAATCTCAAAAATATACAAGCAACTTATACAGCTCAATTCCAGAAAAATAAACGACCCAATCAAAAAATGGGCCAAAGAACTAAATAGACATTTCTCCAAAGAAGACATACGGATGGCTAACAAACACATGAAAAGATGCTCAACGTCACTCATTATCAGAGAAATGCAAATCAAGACCACAATGAGATACCACTTCACACCAGTCAGAATGGCTGCGATCCAAAAGTCTGCAAGCAATAAATGCTGGAGAGGGTGTGGAGAAAAGGGAACCCTTTTACACTGTTGGTGGGAATGCAAACTAGTACAGCCACTATGGAGAACAGTGTGGAGATTCCTTAAGAAATTGCAAATAGAACTGCCTTATGACCCAGCAATCCCACTGCTGGGCATACACACCGAGGAAACCAGAATAGAAAGAGACACATGTACCCCAATGTTCATTGCAGCACTGTTTATAATAGCCAGGACATGGAAACAACCTAGATGTCCATCAGCGGATGAATGGATAAGAAAGCTGTGGTACATATACACAATGGAGTATTACTCAGCCATTAAAAAGAATACATTTGAATCAGTTCTAATAAGATGGATGAAACTGGAACCAATTATACAGAGTGAAGTAAGCCAGAAAGAAAAACACCAATACAGTATACTAACACATATATATGGAATTTAGAAAAATGATAATGAGGACCCTGTATGCAGGACAGCAAGAGAGACGCAGATGTGTAGAGTGGACTTTTGGACTCTGAGGGAGAGGGAGAGGGACGGGGAGAGGGTGGGATGATTTGGGAGAATAGCACTGAAATATGTGTACTATCATGTAGGAAATGAATCGCCAGTCTGTGTTCGATGCAGGACGTAGGATGCTTGGGGCTGGTGTATGAGGATGATCCGGAGGGATGATGGGGGGTGGGAGGAGGGGAGGGGGGTTCATGTTTGGGAGTTCATATACACCCGTGGCGGATTCATGTCAATGTATGCCAAAATCAGTAGAGTACTGTAAAGTAAAATAAAATAAAATAAAATTTTTAAAAAAATAAAATAAAATATATATGCACCCCAATGCTCACTGTAGCATTATTTACAACAGTCAAGATATGGAAACAATCTAAATGCCCATGGTTGAATAAATGAATAAAGAAGGTGAAATACTAGTTAGCCATAAGAATGAATGGAATCTTGCCATTTGTGACAACATGAATGGACTTTGAGGGCATTATGCTAAGTGAAATAAATCAGACAGATAAAGACATATATCATGTGATTTCACTTATGTGTAGACCCTAAAATAACAGAAAAGAAAAACAAACAAAATGACAGGAGCAAAACACAATCGCACAGATAAAGAGAAGAGACTGGTAGTTGCCAGAGGGGAGACAGGTGGGGTCTGGTAAGATGGGTGAAGCAGGTCAAAAGGTATGAACTTCCAGGTACAAAATAAATAAGCCAGGAAGATGCAAGGTATAGCATGATGTCTAATTAATAATATTGCGTTACATATTTAAAGTTGCTAAGAGAGTAAATCTTTAAAATTTTCATCATAAGAGAAAATTGTAACTCTGGTAGTGGATGGCAACTAGACTTATTGTGGTGATCATTTTTCAATGTACACCCATATGAAATCATTATTTTGTATACCTAAAACTGATAAAGTAAAATATGTCAATTATATTTCAATTTTTTAAATTACTAAATCATATCATTTCACAGGTGATAGAATGATACTCTTTTCCTTAAGAATGTCTCTCACATTAGGCATCATTAGGCATCACTCAAAATGGGAAATAGACATGTATGGAATATGAATTTAAAGATAGTACATTGGTGTAAATTATTTTTTCATATAGGTAAAAATAGGATCATGATGAGTAACAAGAGGAAAGAATAAATTATGCAAATATAAGTAGAAAATTCCTTAAGCAAGATGCTCTGGTTCCCAGTGACATGATAAAAGACCAACATAGACACTCAATTATAATATTTGTAAGAGTAATCTAGAATATCAGAAACGGATAAGGATGAAAGTTAAAGGCAGTCTCAGGTCAGATTGAAGTGAATTGTTCATATTTTCATACAGGTGATGATACCAAAATTTCTATAGCTCCAACTAAAAATATACCCAAGATTGGAGAATTTAGAGTTTCAGAAATAAGAGAAGTGAAGTTCTTCTATGAAGATGTACAAGACCTTCTAGAACTAACACAAAAAAGGACAACCTGTTCATCGTAGGGGGTTGGAATGCTAAGTAGTAAGTTAAGAGATAACAAGAGAAACAGGCAAGTTTGGCCTGGGACTACAAAATGAAGCAGGGCAAAGGCTAACAGTTTTGCCAAGAGAACATATAGGTCATAGCAAACACCGTTTTCCAACATGACAAGAGATGACTCTACACATGGATGTCAGCAGATAATCAATATTGAAATCATCATCTCACACACTAAGTAATGCTCTAAATTCTCCAAGCTAACCTTCAACAGTATATGAACTGTGAACTTCCAGATGTTCAAGCTGGATTTAGAAAAGGCAGAGGAACCAGAGATCAAGTTGCCAACATGCATTGGATCATCGAAAAAGTGAGAGAGTTCCAGAAAAACATCTACTTCTGCTCTATTGACTATGCCAAACTTTGACTGTGTAGATCACAACTAACTAGAAAATTCTTAAAGAAATGGGAATACCAGACTACTTGACCTGTCTCCTGAGAAATCTGTATGCATGTCAGGAAGCAACAGTTAGAACTGTACATGGAACTATAGACTGGTTCCAAATAGGAAAAGAAGTACGCCAAGGCTGTATATTGTCACCCTGCTTACTTAACTTACATATAGAATATGTCATGAGAAATGCTGGACTGGATGAAGCATAAACTAGAATCAAGATTGCTGGAAGAAATATCAATAACCTCAGATATGCAGATGACACCACACTTATGGCAGAAAGTAAAGAAGAACTAAAAAGCCTCTTGATGAAAGTGAAAGAGGAAAGTGAAAAAGTTGCCTTATAGCTCAACATTCAGAAAACTAACATCATGATATCTAGTCCCATCATTTCATGGCAAATAGATGGGGAAACAATGAAAACAGTGATAGACTTTATTTTGAGGGGCTCCAAAGTCACTGAAGAGAAGGCAATGGCACCCAACTCCAGTGTTTTTGCCTGGAGAATCCCAAGGACGGGATAGCTTTGTGGGCTGCCATCTATGGTGTCGCACAGAGTTGGACATGACCAAAGTGACTTAGCAGCAGCAGCAGCAAAATCACTTCAGATGGTGACTGCAGGCATGAAATTAAAAGACGATTGTTCCTTGGAAGAAAATTTATGACAAACTCAGGCAGCATATTAAAAAGCAGAAACATTGCTTTGCCAACAAAGATCCATCTAGTCAAAGCTATGGTTTTACTAGTAGTCATGTGTGGATGTGAGGGTTGGACTATAAAGAACGCTGAGTGCTGAAGAATTGATGGTTTTGAACTATGGTGTTGGAAAAGACTCTTAAGAGTCCCTTGGACAGCAAGGAGATTCAACCAGACCATCCTAAAGGAAACCAATCCTGAATATTCATTGGAAGGACCAATGATGAAGCTGAAGTTCCAGTACTTTGGTCACCTGATACGAAGAGCTGACTCACTGGAGAAGACCCTGATGCTGGGAAAGTCTGAAGGCAAAAAGAGAAGAGTATGGTAGAGGATAAGATGGCTAGATAGCATCACCAACTCAGTGGAGATGAATTTGTTCAAACTCTGTGAGATAGTGAAGTACAGGGAAACTTGCCATCCTACAGTCCATGGAGTCACAAAGAGCTGGATACAACTTAGCGACTGAATAGCAATAACAAGAAGCAAAGATGTATTTTTTTCCTGTTTTGATTTGCTTCCTCTCCAAGAATGCTAAAGAACATCTATAATTAGTGAGCAACTGTTCATATTTCTTGTTTCTATCAAAGTGGCCTGAAATGGGAAAGAAACTGCAAGAGAAGCAACCATGTCTGAAACAAAGTGAGCGAACAAACTGAACTTGTATTGCAACTTATCATGCTTTGCCACGACAGACACTGTTAATCTATCTCTGCAGTGGTTCCTGTTAGACTCCTGCTCAGGGACACAATCTTTACCAACACATTGACCATGAAGCATCTATCAATGAGGGATGTTGGTGCCCAAGAGATTACATAATTATACTTCAGCTTGCATTTAATTATAAAGCTGGAATGTAACAAAAGTGTATTTCTATTGTTGGCAATAAAGTTTAGTCATCACTGTACTTCTTTCACGCCCACCACCAAAAGAAAGAAGTTCATGTGGACCTAAAAGTGCCAGTATTTTCTTCCTTGCTATATATTAACAATAACTAACTTGGGGAGAATTTACTCTTTCAAGTATTGTACCAAATAATTTCATGGATTATATCAAGTTTTACTCCTAAGAACATTATGAGAGAAATATTCCTGTTTACAGTAGAGAAAACCTAGAATAACATAAATTATTTGATTTTGTGAAAATAGCAGAGATGTTGAGTGATGGTGTCATGATAATAATCTGGACAGTCTAAATCCAAGGCTTTCATTCTTAAGATTTTGAGGTTTCAATAACAACTGCTATTCTAAATATACACATACTGATTTTTTTTTAAATCTCTCTGTCTCCTTCTCTCTTTCTCTTTCTCTCATTCTTTACATTGGAAGGTATAAATACCTCTACTATTTCTTCAGTTAAAAAAAAAAACAAAGAGACTCTACCTGAATTTTATAATTAAGACACTGGAACTGTAATCAGAAATCTTCCAGCAAACAAAAGCCCAGGTCCAGATGGCTTCACAGCTGAATTCTACCAAAAATTTAGAGAAGAGCTAACAGCTATCCTACTCAAACTCTTCCAGAAAATTGCAGAGGAAGGTAAACTTCCAAACTCATTCTAAGAAGCTACCATCACCCTATTACCAAAACCTGACAAAGATGCCACAAAAAAAGAAAACTACAGGCCAATATCACTGATGAACATAGATGCAAAAATCCTCAACAAAATTCTAGCAATCAGAATCCAATAACACATTAAAAAGATCATACACCATGACCAAGTGGGCTTTATCCCAGGGATGCAAGGATTCTTCAATATCCACAAATCAATCAATGTAATACACCACATAAACAAATTGAAAAATAAAAGACATATGATTATCTCAATAGATGTAGAGAAAGTCTTTGACAAAATTCAACATCCATTTATGATAAAAATTCTCCAGAAAGCAGGAATAAAACCAGGAATAGAAGGAATATATCTCAACATAATAAAAGTTACATATGACAAACCCACAGCAAAGATTATCCTCAATGGTGAAAAACTGAAAGCATTCCTCCTAAAGTCAGGAACAAGACAAGGGTGCCCACTTTCACCGCTACTATTCAACATAGTTCTGGAAGTTTTGTCCATAGCAATCAGAGCAGAAAAAAGAAATAAAAGGAATCCAAATTGGAAAAGAAGAAGTAAAACTCTCACTGTTTGCAGATGACATGATCCTCTACATAGAAAACCCTAAAGACTCCACCAGAAAATTACTAGAGCTAATCAATGAATATAGTAAAGATGCAGGATATAAAATCNCAGGGAGGCCTGGCATGCTGCAGTCCATGGGGTTGCAGAGTTGGACACGACTGAGCGACTGAACTGAACTAAACAGGTACTTATTTATTAACCTTGCAGCAGCCTCACATGGTAGGTTTTGTATTTCAAATGTGGAAACTGAGACTCAGAGAAGTTAAATTACTTGTCAGAAAACAAAACAAATTTTTGACTTAACTTTTTTGGAACCCACCCTCACCCCCAACCCCACCACGTGCTCCCAAAGGGCAATATTTAGAACAGAGAATTACTAGAAACAAGCCATGTAGTCAACTTTAGAGAAATGATCGAGCAGTTTATTACACATTAATGTAATTACTGCTGAGGACATATAAAATGATAGTATTTGGATGATGTGTATCTGAAATGTGAAGAAAAATAAAAACATGTACATATTAGTTACAATTGTCAAAGCAAATATATAAACTTTTATGAATATAAAAATTGTGTTTACAGAGTTGCAGGATATAAAATCAACACACAGAAATCCCTTGCATTCCTATACACTAATAATGAAAAAGTAGAAAAAGAAATTAAGGAAACAATTCCATTCCCATTGCAACGAAAAGAATAAAATACTTAGGAATATATCTACCTAAAGAAACTAAAGACCTATATATCAAAAACTATAAAACACTGATGAAAGAAATCAAAGAGGACACTAATAGATGGAGAAATATACCATGTTCATGGATTGGAAGAATCAATATAGTGAAAATGAGTATATTACCCAAAGCAATCTACAGATTCAATGCAATCCCTATCAAGCTACCAGCGGTATTTTTCACAGAACTAGAACAAATAATTTCAAGATTTGTATGGAAACACAAAAAACCTCGAATAGCCAAAGCAATTTTGAGAAAGAAGAATGGAACTGGAGGAATCAACTTACCTGACTTCAGGCTCTACTACAAAGCCACAGTCATCAAGACAGTATGGTACTGGCACAAAGACAGAAATATAGATCAATGGAACAAAATAGAAAGCCCAGAGATAAATCCACACA
>SJYX01021799.1:31382-65395 GCA_006410675.1 Oreotragus oreotragus | reverse complement strand
GACCCAATCAAAAAATGGGCCAAAGAACTAAACAGACATTTCTCCAAAGAAGACATACGGATGGCTAACAAACACATGAAAAGATGCTCAACGTCACTCATTATCAGAGAAATGCAAATCAAGACCACAATGAGATACCACTTCACACCAGTCAGAATGGCTGCGATCCAAAAGTCTACAAGCAATAAATGCTGGAGAGGGTGTGGAGAAAAGGGAACCCTCTTACACTGTTGGTGGGAATGCAAACTAGTACAGCCACTATGGAAAACAGTGTAGAGATTGCTTAAAAAACTGGAAATAGAACTTCCTTATGACCCAGCAATCCCACTGCTGGACATACACACTGAGGAAACCAGAATTGAAAGAAACACATGTACCCCAATGTTCATCGCAGCACTGTTTATAATAGCCAGGACATGGAAGCAACCTAGATGCCCATCAGCAGACAGATGGATAAGAAAGCTGTGGTACATATACACAATGGAGTATTACTCAGCCATTAAAAATAATACATTTAAATCAGTTCTAATGAGGTGGGTGAAACTAGAGCCTATTATACAGAGTGAAGTAAGCCAGAAAGAAAAACACCAATACAGTATACTAACATAGATATATGGAATTTAGAAAGATGGTAATGATAACCCTGTATGTGAGACAGCAAAAGAGACACAGATGTATACAAGTCTTTTGGACTCTGTGGGAGAGGGAGAGGGTGGGATGATATGGGAGAATGGCACTGAAACATGTATACTATCATGTAAGAAACGAGTCACCAGTCTAGGTTCAATACAGGATACAGGATGCTTGGAGTTGGTGCACCGGGATGACCCAGAGAGATGATATGGGGAGGGTCGTGGGAGAGGATTTCAAGATTGGGAACTCATGTACACCCGTGGAGAATTCATGTCAATGTATGGCAAAACCAATACAGTATTGTAAAGTAAAAAAAAATTTTTTAAAAGAAAAAAGAAACGAAAAAAGCAAAACAAAATATAAGACAACTATAGAGGTGAAATTCTCCATTAATGTCTAATCTCAAAAGTGGTATTTTCTAAATAGAATTATGAGTGATAGAACTTTGTCCAATAAAACATTTATTAGGCCAAGATGACTTATGCCACACTCATAAAATGTTATTTATACAAAACATACCACACAAAAGAACAGCTAAATAAAATGGATTATAAACACTTCTTCTGTACAGAAAAATCAAACAGATCTGAAACGGTGTGACAAAATAATAGAGTGAAAGAAAACATCATGAAAATAGAAATGGACTGTATGAAGGCCTTTATCTTTTATTTATACCTATGAACAAATGAGACAGGCTTGCCATGAAGTGATAGATTGTCTTGAAATGAGGGATGCTCAAAGAAAAACAACAATTAATAACCATTACACTTTCAGAAGGCTTTTATCTCACCTCATAAAGATGAGCTTTGGACAGTTAAACAAAATATGGTGAATTTGCCAAACTCCAAAAGTTACTTTAAATTTCAATTTGATGTACTTATCATTTGTATTCATTTGGAATCACTGTCACTGAGGACATTAACTCTGAAAGAGATTGTAAATACTGGATTTATTATTGCTTTTTGGAAACATCAGGTTAAGAAAGAACAGAAACAGCTTAAAATGGAGAACATTTGCTTTGTTTTTATTTTATTGGGGGAAGGGCTGCTGTGGGGCATGAGATCTTAGTTCCTCAACCAAGGATCAAAACTATATCCCTGGGGTCTTAACCACTGGACCACCAGGGAAGTCCCTACTTTGCTTCTTGAAATCAAGGTTTACTTATTAATTTATATACCACAAATAGGTAAAACAGCTAGAGAGAGTTAATTATATTGTTACTCAATTTTAACCACAGTGCAGAAAAAGAAGAAAATGTAAAACCTGACTTCATTAGTTGACATATTATCTTTTTTTACAAAATATCTCCTACTAATTAAAAGAAAAACAACCACATTGGCTTAATGGCTATTTTACTTTGCTGGCCCTTGTTTTCTAAAATAGCAACAACTTCAGTTCAGTTCAGTTCAGTTGCTCAGTCATGTCCAATTCTTTGCAACCCCATGAATCGCAGCACCCCAGGCCTCCCTGTCCATCACCAACTCCTGGAGTTCACTCAGATTCATGTCCATTGAGTCAGTGATGTCATCCAGCCATGTCATCCTCTATCGTCCCCTTCTCCTCCTGCCCCTAATCCCTTCCAGCAACAGAGCCTTTTCCAGTGAGTCAACTCTTCGCATGAGGTGGCCAAAGTACTGGAGTTTCAGCTTTAGCATCATTCCTTCCAAAGAAATCCCAGGGCTGATCTCCTTCAGAATGGACTGGATGTATCTCCTTGCAGTCCAAGGGACTCTCAGGAGTCTTCTCCAACACCACAGTTCAAAAGCATCAATTCTTCAGTGCTCAGCCTTCTTCACAGTCCAACTCTCACATCCATACACGACCACAGGAAAAACCATAGCCTTGACTAGACGGACCTTAGTTGCAAAGTAATGTCTTTGCTTTTCAATATGCTATCCAGGTTGGTCATAACTTTTCTTCCAAGGAGTAAGCGTCTTTTAATTTCATGGCTGCAATCACCATCTGCAGTGATTTTGGAGCCCCCCAAAATAAAGTCTGACACTGTTTGCACAGACACACACAAATATTTGAGAAGAAATGTTTAACTGTGACCACTGGCATTAGTAAACTTCAGAGGGGCAGAAATATTAGAAATCAGATACTCCTTGTCCTTTTGGTAGAAGGATATTATTTTTCCAGAGGGTAGAAAATGTTTTCAGATCTATTTTAGAGGTATAAAAGACAAGTTCATAGCTGTGAGCTCAGAGTGATACAAGATGTCAGACACTAAAACCAAAGTGATAACCTCTTAGAATGACAAATCTAAAACATATAATCATTGAAAATCTCCAGCTTTACAGAACAAGCTCTTGCTTTGGATGTGCCCAATATTTAGTGACTTGATATTTCATTTTTTAACCCAATGTGGGGAGAACGCAGATATATGTCAGACTTGATACAGAAGGGGCAATGCAGAGACTTATTAAAACCATTCTAGAATGAGATGTAATAGCTAGATATGTTCGTGAGAACAGTTGTTCTGTTATTGCCTGAGGACTCTCTTGCTTTGTATTTTAGGGATGAAAGACCTGTCTTCCTTGATTGAAGTGATCCGTTAATTTCTTTTCACACCTGTATGCTACTAACATATTTAGGAATGAACTTTTGGTGGGATGGGGCTCGGATTAAAAGAGAAATTTAAGACTTAGTTATTACAAATCACCATAAACATCTGCCAAAGACTGACAACTTCTCAAGCACAAAAAGTTCAGAGAAACAGCATGATCAAGAGTATTAAGAATCTAGAACTCCATAACTTTTCAGCTTAGTAGAAATTTGAGATCGCTTAAGACTAGGCAATATCTTGGAATTTAGAAATCACAAAGTTTGAATGTGGTCAAGATACTGTTTCAAAAAAAACTGCTCACTGCAAAATGCAACATTTCCAAGGCACCTCTACGCCTCAGTATATAGTTCTCAATATTTCTTGCTGAACTGCTTTTCATCTAGATTCTTTTCCTTGGGAGACTAATGCTACAAGTTGTCCCCAAGTCAAAGAGAAAGAAAAGAAGCTTTTGCTTTCTGTCATTTGACATACCAACCTTACACTTCTTTTTAGATATTTTTTCACATGCTGTCTTTATTCTCTGTGGTGTTTTTATCTGGCATTTAAAATTCCCAGCTGCAAACCAATTTTCAGGGAAAAGCTGAACTGTGTCTCTGAATTTCCAGTTTATTTTTCTTTCTCTTACAGATATAATTTCATTGTGGAGAGGACAGGAAAGGATATTCTATAATGATATTCATTAAAACAGATTAGCTTCTAGGTGACAATTTAAAGTATTTAATTTACATGAATACCCAGTTTCATCACTGAAATAAGAATATGAATAGAACAAAGTTTTATTAAGGAAGATGAATGTCATATAATGCAGAAGGGTGACATGCTATTGTAAAGCTGTCTTTTGTTAAAGTCTGAGAATATTGTGAAAAATAAAAACAAGTTGATTACAGTTAAACGTCTAAAATGATAGCTGCTAGCAGGAGGATTGTAGACACATATATTAGATACCTGATGAAGTTATCCTAACTGCCCATTTTTTCTTGTAATGTTGATGCCAAAAACATTTTTCCTTTAGTGTAACATTTTGCTTTCCCTTGTATGTGAGCATCTGAGTTTTTCTTTTATGAAGTCAAGATAATTATTTAGTACGTTCTGATGAAATTTTACTTATACTTAGTTTCTATATATTTGTGTTTTTAATCCCTAAACCAACTATTCTAAAGTTTATAGGCTTTCAATATTTTTTTCTTTATTTAAATCTCCCCTACCACCTAGAAGAGCTTTCGGTATGGTTAAGTGGTAAAGAAGATGCCTGCCAATGCAGGAGCCCCAGGCAACTGTGAGTTCAACACTTGGGTAGAGAAGATGCACTGGAGGAGGAAAGGACAACTCACTCCAGTATTCTTGCTGCAATACTACCAAGAACAGAGGACCCTAGCGAGCTACAGTCCATGGGGCCACAAAGAACCAGACACAACTGGGCAACTGAACATGCATCACCTAAAAAAAGTAACTTGAACATTATAGCTTCTGATATATTTGTTTGGTATTTAAATATATGATTTTTATTTTTTGTATTCCTAGGATAAACGTATTTCTGCTACTAAATGTTACTTCTAGATGAAATGTTTCTGTAGTCATACATTTTTGACACTGCATATTCTATGAAACCCTAACATTTCAGAACTAACTAGTATTTGTCTTATTAGGTTAAATTTAGCTCTCCAGACTCTTAACACTGGGATTTACCTCCAAATATAGCATCTGGTCCCATCACTTCATGGGAAATAGATGGGGAAACAGTGGAAACAGTGTCAGACTTTATTTTTTGGGGCTCCAAAATCACTGCAGATGGTGATTGCAGCCATGAAATTAAAAGACGCTTACTCCTTGGAAGAAAAGTTATGATCAATCTAGATAGCATACTGAAAAGCAAAGACATTACTTTGCCAACAAAGGTCTGTGTAGTCAAGGCTATGGTTTTTCCAGTGGTCATGTATGGATGTGAGAGTTGGACTGTGAAGAAAGCTGAGCACTGAATAATTGATTCTTTTGAACTATGCTGTTGGAGAAGACTCTTGAGAGTCCCTTGGACTGCAAGGAGATCCAATCAGTCAATTCTAAAGGAGATCAGCCCAGGGATTTCTTTGGAAGGAATGATGCTGAAGCTGAAACTGCAGTACTTTGGCCACCTGATGTGAAGAATTGACTCATTGGAAAAGACTCTGATGCTGGGAGGAATTTGGGGGCAGGAGGAGAAGGGGACGATGGAGGATGAGATAGCTGGATGGCATCACTGACTCAATGGACACGAGTTTGAGTGAACTCCAGGAGTTGGTGATGGACAGGGAGGCCTGGGGTGTGGCGATTCATGGGGTCACAAAGAGTTGGACATGACTGAGAGACTGAACTGAACTGAACTGATAGCAATCCTTTATTTTCCTTTGCTGTGAAGACATCTGATGAAAATAATATCAGAACACCCTAGACTGCAAGTTTACAAGGATTTGGCTAAGATAATAAAAGGTAACCTTTCTAAATAAATTATAAATATTACATTTATCATTGGCCTTAGTATCCTTTCATTGATTTCATTCTGTTTTTGGAAACCAGTTCTTTGTGATGGTTTCCCTAATGAATATTCACCCATTCTTTAACTTCTGGACAAAAACTGTACCCTGGTATTGTCCCTCAATTCAAAGTAATGTAGCAGTTCTTAGAGTATTAATATTTCCACGTCACAAAATTAAGGCTGTAGTATTATCTCTACTGAGGCTTTGTCCACTTATCAGATCAAGTAACCACTTAATTTATAAAGCCAAATAACAAATTCTGACAAGATTTATCACCATTCCATATAATGTAATGGGCTCTTGATTTTGTTCACCAAATCTGGTCATAATAACCTGGAAATAAAACCTCTGGTATGATTATTTCAAAATGATATCTGGATAATCCCAATGAAATCAAGTCTTTATAAAGTCAGCTAGAATGCAAGGCAGAATAGTATATTGACCTCAAAGTCTTTGCTTGCTTGCTAAATAAGTCACTTCAGTCATGTCCAGCTCTTTGTGATCTCATGGACTGTAGCCTGCCAGGCTCCTCTGTCCATGGGATTCTCCAGGCAAGAATACTGGAGTGGGTTGCCAAAGCCTTTATCTTACATTTATTTTTCCTGTTTCATAGCTGTCGATTTGTTTTTGCTGTTCAGGTACTAAGTCATGTCTGACTCCTTAACACCACGCCAGGCTTCTCTGTCCTTCACTATATTCTGGAGAATGTTCAATGTATGTCCACTGAGTTGGTGATGCTATCTAACCATATCATCCTCTACTGTCCCCTACTCCTTTTGCCTTCAGTCTTTCCCAATTTCAGAAGCTTTTCTATGAGTCAGCTTTTCACATCAGGTGATCAAAGTATTAAAGCTTCAGTAAGAGTCCTTCCAATGAATATTCAGGGTTGATTTCCTTCAGGATTAACTGGTTTGATCTCCTTGCCATCCAAGAGATTCTCAAGAGTCTTCTCCAGCACCACAATTCGAAAACATCAGTTCTTTGGTGTTCAGCCTTCTTAATGGTCTAACTCTCACATCTGTATATGACTACTGGAAAAAGTATAGCTTTGACTATATGGACACTTGTCAGCGAAGTGATATCTCTGCTTTTTAATACACTGTTTAGGTTTGTCGTACCTTTCCTTCCAAGGAGTTTTTGTTGTTCAGTCACTCAGTCTTGTCCAGCTCTTTGCAACTTCATGGACTGCAGCATTAAGTGTCTCTTAATTTCTGAGCTTCAGCCACTATCTGCCAAAGAAAGCAATGGCATCCCACTCCAGTACTCTTGCCTGGAAAATCCCATGGATGAGGAGTCTGCAGTCTATGGGGTCACTAAGAGTCAGACATGACTGAGCGACTTCACTTGCACTTTTCACTTTCATGCATTAGAGAAGGAAATGGCAACCCACTCCAGTGTTCTTGCCTGGAGAATCCCAGGGACGGGGGAGTCTGGTGGGCTGCCATCTATGGGGTCACACAGAGTTGAACATGACTAAAGTGACTTAGCAGCAGCAGCAGCAGTCACCATCCACAGTAATTCTGGAGACTAAGAAAAGAAACTCTGCCACAGCTTCCACTTTTTCCCTTCTATTTGCTATGAAGTGATGGGACTGGATGTCATGATCTTAGTTTTTTGAATGCTGAGTTTTAAACCAGCTTTTCACTCTCCTATTTTACCTTCATCAAGAGGCTCTTTAACCTCTCTTCACTTTCTGCCATTAGAGTGGTATCATCTGAATAATATCTGAGGATGCTGATATTTCTTCCGGGAATCTTGATCCCAGTGTCTGATTCATCCAACTCGGCATTCACAAGATTTACTCTGCATAGAAATTACATAAGCAGGGTTGCAATACATAGCCTTGATATACTCCTTTTTACAATTTTGAACCAGTCTTTTTTTTTTTTTTTCCATGTCCAGTTGTAACTGCTGCTTCTTGACCTGCACACAGATTTCTCAGGAGACAGGTATGGTGGTCTGGTATTCCCATTTCTTTAAGAATTTTCCACAATTTGTTGTGATCCACACACTCAAAGGCTTTAACACAGTCAATGAAGAAGTAGACGTTTTTCTGGAACTCCCTTGCTTTCTCTAAGAACCAACAGATGTTGGCAATTTGATTTCTGCTTCCTCTGCCTTTTCTAAACCCTGCTTATACATCTGAAATTCTCAGTTCCATGCCACTGAAACTTAACTTGAATGATTTTGATCTTGACCTTGCTATCATGTGAAATGAGTGCAATTGTGTAGTAGTTTGAGCAATCCTTGGCATTGCCTTTTTTTGGGATTGGAAAGAAAACTGAACCTTTCCAGTCTTGTGGTCACTGTTGAGTTTTCCAAATTTGCTGGCATATTGAGTGAAGCACTTTTCAACATCATCTTTTCTGATTTTAAATTGCTCAGCTGGAATTCTGTTCCTCCACTTGCCTTGTTTATAGTAATGCTGCCTAAGGCCTGCTTGACTTCACATTCCAGGATGTCTGACTCTAAGTGAGTGACCACACTATCATGGTTATCCGGGTCATTAAGATTTTTTTTTTTTTTTTGGTATAGTTTTGTGTATTCTTTCCACTGCTTCTTAATCTCTTCTGTTTTTGTTATAGCCTTACAATTTTTGTCCTTTATCATGCCCATCCTTGCAAGAAGTATTCCATCGATATCTCCAATTTTCTTGAAGAGATCTCTAGTCTTTCCTATTCTATTGATTTCCTTTTATTCTTTGGATAGTTCATTTAAGAAGCCCTTCTTATCTGTCCTAGCTATTCTCCAGAAATCTGCATTCACTTGGGTATATCTTTCCCTTTCTCCCCTGCCTTTCACTTCTCTTCTACTATATACATATAATACAATTGATCATTCAAACATCAAATTTACTTTTAATCCACACAAGAAATTATTTGCAACAAATGTGTAATCTTTCAAGAAACTCATTTTCTGAATGATGGCTTACTTTTACATCTTGAGCATTTATCCAAAACATACATTTTCCCCACTCTCTTGCATTTCTGTAAGAAATAAAACCACGTAACCTGCTTGGATTTTACTTCCATTTTTGAGTTCTAAGTAAATAAAATATTCAAAAAATAAAGGACATTCACTTGCCAGCTCTCTAAAAGCATGGGAAGAGGAAAACCCTCAAATCCATTTGTAACATTGTCTATCCAGGTCTTATTAATTTTAGAAATTTATACAAGGTAGAGTCACACACAGGATGTATGTCTTTTAAAAGCAACACAGATGAGAGACAGCAGAAAAGGAGGCATACGCAAATGGTAAAGAACCTATCTGCCAAATGCAGAAGATGTAAGAGACTCAGTTTCAGTCTCTGGATCAGGAAGTTCCCCTGGAGAAGGAATGGCAACCCACTCCAGTATTCTTGCCTGGAGAATCTCATGAGTCTTCAGAGGGGCCTGATAGGCTGCAGTCCTTGGGGTCAAAAAGAATCAGACAAGAGTGAAGCGAATTAGCATAGCATGCACCGAATGAATCATGGATCACTAGTTAATAATCTGGTTTTTGATGAAAAGTTAGTAATGATTTAAATATGAACTAAAATATAAAAATTGGTTATTGAAATGTAATCAGCACAAATCTGATTAGTTTGAAAGGCCAAAGACTTTCAAACCTGGAAGTGGCTTAATGTTAGTATAATACTTTTCTAGAAATGAAGACAGCTTCTGTTAAAGAAATATGCTTCCAAGTGAAAAAAAGCCTCCCCCCAAAATTATAAGTATAAAAGTTGAAAGATATACATTTTCTAATTTTTGAAGTTTGGCATGAAGCTTTATGTGTCCCAGTAAAATCTACATTCTTCAGTGTTCATAACCAACTCTTGATGGTCACCAAATCACAACTTGCAAGAGAGATAGGCTTTCTTAGGACAAAGAAATAAAGATTTAGCAACAAGTTGTGCCTTGCTAAGAAAGGTACTCTCAGTTCCTCCTATCTCTACTAAACTTACCAACACATTTCCAGAGGCCAACATTGTTGCTTGCAAGGAAAAATAAATAAATAACGATAGGAACATTAGGGGTTATATTGATGTTAAGTTTTGCAAAATCTGGTAAAATCCTCTCTAGGTCAAGTTTGATACAGACCTTACTGGACTGAACTTCCCTGGTGGCTCAGACAGTAAAGTGTCTGCCTGCCATTTGGGAGACGGGGGTTCGATCCCTGGTTCAGGAAGATCCCCTGAAGAAGGAAATGGTAACTCACTCCAGTATTTTTGCCTGGAAAATCCCATGGATGGAGGAGGCTGGTAGGCTACAGTCCATGGGGTCACAAAGAGTCAGACACAACTGAATGATTTCACTTTACTTCACTTTACTGGACTACCATAGCATGATGGACACTTGTGATCAATCAAATACTAGGACATTTTGATGAACAATGGTCTCTGTCTTAACTACAGAAACCCAGATAGTATTATAATGAAAAAGAGTGAAGATAGGGAAGAGGCCTAGGTCTGCATAGCTACATTGTAATTCAGGATCTTTGAGTGATGACTTGAGACTTGTAGACCATTAATCCTTTTTAAATTAAAATGTTTATTTTTATAAACACAAATGTCAAAGCTGGACAGATAACACATTAGTGCATAAAACAAAATAAGCAGAACAATGAGGAAATGGGAAAATAAAGAAGAGATGCAATAAGTTTCACACAAGTAAAACTGAATAGTAATTCCATGAATACTGAATTTCAAAATCTTCTGGAGTATTACTTTTATGCATAGGGTTAACTGTTTTCCTGGTCCTTGGGTCAGTCCTTAAAGGTTCAGAGCCATTTGACTAATGACAGAGTAGATAATCATAACAGCTTTAAGGATCAATGGCTCCTTTCCAAACTTATGTAGCCAGGAGTCTCTCCAAGTGATGTGCAACCTGAAGGTTGACCTGACTCAGGGAATGCAGGAAATAGACAACTAAGTTACTGGACTTAGGCAGCATAACAATCACTGATTATTCCAAAATATATCATGCATATATATACTTGTGATAGGATAACTTGCATCTCCATTTTCCTATTTTGTACTACTCTCTGCTCCTAGTTTTGATGTCCATAAGCTATCTCTTGCTGATTCATTCAGGTAACTCATATAAACACTAAAAAACCGCTTTTTTTTAATACTATATTTCATTTATGAAACTTATTGAATTTTGCTCTTCATATATAGTAATTCCATGTTCCATTACTAAAAGCATTCTCCATAGAAAGCATCTAATTTTTTAGCACCTAATTTTAAAATCAATGAGAATATACAAGCATTACCTCACAAAGATTGTTTTCTATAGACAATGAAAAATTATGATGTAAAATTGAACATTTTTACAAAACATTAAAATCCACTGAATAAACAGCTTAGGCAAAGGGCATTTTTAGAAGCCATTAATTACACTAATAATCTTCTTATATGACTCATGTGAGTTACTTACTGTAAAATTAAATAAAAATCATTTTACTAAAATCACTCCCTACAAATCATTTTGAGATTACAGCTTGAAAATAAAAACCTATCCTGGAATCATCATTAATGAAAGATATTTATATCACATGATCTTAATACATACTGTGATTTTACTTTTTTCTAAATGTTTAAATTTTAAACTTATGATTAAATTGCATACTGGAGATACAAGGATTTAAAAATAAGGCTTCTAGTACACTACCAATACTCTGGGAAATAATATTGAATATATGCAGTAGTCTTCAATGAAGAAACTATGGACAAGAGAGCAACAGTAGCCTGTTCAAATATAAATAAGAAACTAAATATCTGAATATCTTTCCACACTTATTTAAAAACACTACAAACTCTAGGCCTCAATGCTAACACACTTCTTATTTTTAGTGATTTATAACTTCTTATTTTTTCCTCAACCGTTCTCCATTCCACTCCCTGACAGTTGGTTGCTGCTATTGATTATTTTCAATTTTAAGATAGAAATGTATTTTGAAAATATAATAATGAAATACCCTACAAGTATGGCTTATAATGAAATGCCATACAAGTATGATTGTACAGTGGAAGTGAGAAATAGATTTAAGGGACTATATCTGATAGACAGAGTGCCTGATGAACTATGGATGGAGGTTTTTGACATTGTACAGGAGACAGGGATCAAGACCATCCCCAAGAAAAAGAAATACAAAAAAGCAAAATGGCTGTGTGAGGAGGTCTTACGCAGCCGTGAAAAGAAGAGAAGTGAAAAGCAAGGAGGAAAAGGAAAGGTATACCCATTTGAATTCAAAGTTTCAAACAACAGCAACTAGAGAAAATAAAGTCTTCCTCAGTGATCAATGCAAAGAAATAGAGGAGAACAATAGAATGAGAAAGTCTAGAGATCTCTTCAAGAAAATTAGAAATACCAAGGGAACATTTCATGCAACGACAGGCTCGATAAAGGACAGAAATGGTATGGACCTAACAGAAGCAGAAGATATTAAGAAGAGGTGGTAAGAATACACAGAAGAACTGTACAAAAAAAGATCTTCACGACCCAGATAATCACGATGGTGTGATCACTCAGCTAGAGCCAGACATCCTGGAATGTGAAGTGAAGGGGGCCTTAAGAAGCATTACTACAAACAAAGCTAGTGGAGGTGATGGAATTCCAGATGAGCTATTTCAAATCCTGAAAGATGATGCTGTGAAAGTGCTGCACTCAATATGCCAACAAATTTGGAAAACTCAGCAAGGGCCACAAGACTGGAAAAGGTCAGTTTTCATTTCAATCCCAAAAAAAGGCAATGTCAAAGAATGCTCAAACTACCACATAATTGCACTCATCTCACATGCCAGTAAAGTAATGCTCAAAATTCTCCAAGCCAGGCTTCAGCAATATTGTGAACCGTGAATTTCAAGATGTTCAAGCTGGTTTTAGAAAGGCAGAGGAACCAGGGATCAAATTGCCAACATCTGCTGGATCATGGAAAAAGCAAGAGAGTTCCAGAAAAACATCTATTTCTGCTTTATTGACTATGCCAAAGCCTTTGACTCTGTGGATCACAATAAACTGTGGAAAATTCTGAAACAGATAGGAATACCAGACCACCTGACCTGCCTCATGAGAAACCTACATGCAAGTCAGGAAGCAAGAGTTAGAACTGGACATGGAACAGACTGGTTCCAAATAGGGAAAGGAATACATTAAAGCTGTATATTGTCACTCTGCTTATTTAGCTTCTATGCAGAGTAAATCATGACAAATGCTAGGCTGGAAGAAGCACAAGCTGGAATCAAGATTGCTGGGAGAAATATAAATAACCTCAGATATGCAGATGACACCACCCTTATGGTAGAAAGTGGAGAAGAACTAAAGAGCCTCTTGATGAAAGTGAAAGAGGAGAGTGAAAAAAATTGGCTTAAAACTCAACATTCAGAAAACTAAGATCATGGTATCTGGTTCCAACACTTCATGGCAAATACATAGGGCAACAATGGAAATAGTGGATGACTTTATTCTTGGAGGCTCCAAAATCACTGCAGCTGGTGATTGCAGCCATGAGATTCAAAGACACTTGTTCCTTGGAAGGAAAGCTATGACCAACCTAGACAGCATATTAAAAAGCAGAGACATTACTTTGTCACCAAAGGTCTGTCTAGTCAAGGCTGTGGTTTTTCCAGTGGTCATGTATTGATGTGAGTTGGACTATAAAGAAAGCTGTGTGCCGAAGAATTGATGCTTTTGAACTGTGGTGTTGGAAAAGACTCTTGAGAGTCCCTTAGACAGCAAAGAGAGCCAACTAGTCCATTGTAAAGAGATCAGTCCTGGATGTTCTTTGGAAGGACTGATGTCGAAACTGAAACTCCAATATTTTTGCCACCTGATGTGAAGAGCTGACTCATTTGAAAAGGCCCTGATGCTGGGAAAGATTGAGAGCAGGAGGAGAATTGGATGACAGAGGATAAGATGGTTGAATGGCATCACCAACTCAATGGACATGAGTTTGGGTAAGCTCCTGGAGTTGGTGATGGACAGGGACGCCTGGCGTGCTGCAGTTCATGGGGTTGCAGAGAGTTGGACAAAACCAAGTGACTGAACTGAACTGAACAAGTATGGCAAAAATTAACCAAAGAACAGAATTTAAATTAAGTTTATTTACACGTTGCCACATATTTTATGTGTGTGTGTATGTGTGTGTATACATGTAAAAAAAAAAATGCTGATGATGCACAACAGAAAACAGAATCCATACTTTGGGAAAATGCATTAGCTCCCTCTGTAATGGGCAAGCATTCTGTAAAGGACTTGTGATGGTTGAATTCTGGGCAGTACATAAAATTCGTAGAAAAAGATGTGTTTACATTTTAGTATTTTTCTATCACATCAGTAAAATTTATGTGTTTGTTATTTTCACAGTTATTAGCCTATACCTCATTTCTACTCAACAAAAATAAATTAAAATGTTAAACATATGAATGACCATCTCAGTATAGATAGATTCATCTTCCCTATGATAAGCTATTTACCCATATTTCACTAATGTCTGTGTTTTCTATCCTGTATCTTGCAGAAAAAATACTTTTTTTATATTATGTATTTCATAAGTTAGTGTTGTTTAATGTCTTTTAAAGAATAAGTATATCCTAACATATAATATTTAGAAACTGGAGTATTTGGTGAAATCGTTTTCCATATAGCTCTTTAGTAAGAAATGTTATAGTGAACTAGGTAAAGGTAAATGTAATTGATATATAAGTGTCTACATGAGATTGTTAAAAAATCCTTAACAAGATATTTGGGGAGAGAAAAAGAAAAGGCAAAATGGGAAAGTATTATCAATTCAGGCTGGAATCATACTTCTAGGAGAAAAATCTAAAAATTATCTTTGATGGTTGGGATTAAACTGAAATCATTGTCTATTACTTATAATGGGGTTTGTGTCTCTTCAAAATATTTAAAATTATTGATGGAGGCATTTAGACATGTTTTAATGAAGGGACAAAGTCAAAGAACAAATAAAAAAAGATAAACTTCATTTGTTTATCACTCCTGTCACCATTCCATGCAACTATTATTCAACTCTCCACCCTCTGTATTTCATCATCATGCAGTGTGTCCAGAGTTCATAAAGCTCTTTTCAATGCCCTGTATCTTATTATGAGTGCAATAGTGATATTCTCCTTCTGTCATAATTTGTTTTTCTGACTATACTGAATATGTATCTGTGAGCCCTTGTAGTGAAAATTTAAACCCAAGAGTAAGCAAGACTTAAATTTTGGTAGGTTTTAAATCCAAGCATAAGCAGAATTTCAATAATCCTAGTGTCAGAAGGCCAAACTTGAAAACAAAGATGAAAGTTATCACCACTTATTTAGCTACTGAATCTATGAAAATGGTATGACCCTTGAACTTTGGTTGTGACTTTGCTTGAAAAAAGGGCTTTTGTTAAGAATCTTGAGATGAGATCAACCTAGATTGGGGTGTGCCCTAAAACCAATGATATGTTTTCTTATAGAGAACAAAATGAGAAAAAACACACAAAGGAGAAGGCCTCATTAAGAGAGGGGCATAGATTGATGTGATGCTGACACAAGCCAAGGAATGTCTTTATCCATGAGGAGTTAGAAGAGGCAAGAAGAAAGTGTAGACTTCTGACTCCAGAGAATACATTTCTGATATTTTAAACTATCAATTTTATCATAAATTTTTATGGAAACCCTAAAAAGTTAATGTATAACATACCTCTGTTAATAAGTAAATCGAACTAAATAAAAAAATTGGCACATTTATCGAGTGGGATCACATATATCACTCTGCTTTGAGTCATCAACTTTAGTCTAGATTCCCTGGTGGCTTAGATGGTTCTGAGACGAACAAGAGGGATGCTACGGGGAGGGAGGAGGGAGGGCGGTTCAGTATGGGAAACACGTGTATACCTGTGCCAGATTCATGTTGATGTATGGCAAAGCCAATACAATATTATAAAGTAATTAACATCCAATTAAAATAAATAAATTTATATTAAAAAAAAAGGAATCTGACTGCAGTGTAGGAGGCCTGGATTCCATCCCTGATTCGTGAAGATCCCCTAAAGAAGTGAAAGGCTACCCACTCTAAAAATTCTTGCCTGGAGAATTCCTTGGACAGAGGAACATGGCAGGATACAGTCCATGAGGTCTCAGAATTGGACACGACTGACCAACTAACACATTCTCTTTCAAATAGTGAATAGCAAGTGTTTTGGTGAGGGATAATTGTTGTTTGGACATGTTTTTGGTAAGTGGAAATAGAAATCTGATTATTATCTAGGAGGCAGAAGTATCAGGATATGATGATTACTGGAATGCCCAAGTGCTAGGGTCCAACACCAGCATCCAGGGATTCAACCTGAAAAGGTGGACGGTGTCAGCGAATGAGACAGCCTCTCATTTTTCTATGGACTGCCTGTTTATTCCAAGTTTAAGACTGTCTTTTATACTTTTACAAAAATAATTAGGCCAGAGGTTTGACATTTTCAGTTCCCCATCTCCCAGATTTTTTATCTCCATAAATCATTGTTGCTCTTCAGAGTTCTTGCTTCAGTGATTATTTCGGAATCAGCCTTCAGTTCAGTTCAGTCGCTCAGTCGTGTCTGACTCTTTGCGATCCCATGAATCGCAGCACGCCAGGCCTCCCTGTCCATCACCAACTCCTGGAGTTCACTCAGATTCACGTCCATCGAGTCAGTGATGCCATCCAGCCATCTCATCCTCCATCGTCCCCTTCTCCTCCTGCCCCCAATCCCTCCCAGCATCAGTGTCTTTTCCAATGAGTCAACTCTTCGCATGAGGTGGCCAAAATACTGGAGTTTCAACTTTAGCATCATTGCTTCCAAAGAAATCCCAGGGTTGATCTCCTTCATAATGGACTGGTTGGATCTCCTTGCAGTCCAAGGGACTCTCAAGAGTCTTCTCCAACACCACAGTTCAAAAGTATCAATTATTTGGCACTCAGCTTTCTTCACAGTCCGACTCTCACATCCATACATGACCACAGGAAAAACCATAGCCTTGACTAGGCGGACCTTAGTTGGTGAAGTAGTGTCTATGCTTTTGAATATGCTATCTAGGTTGGTCATAACTTCTCTTCCAAGGAGTAAGCGTCTTTTAATTTCATGGGTGCAGGCACCACCTGCAGTGATTTTGGAGCCCCCCCAAAATAAAGTCTGGCACTGTTTCCACTTTTCCCCATCTGTTTCCCATGAAGTGATGGCACCAGATGCCATGAGCTTCATTTTCTGAATGTTGAGCTTTAAGCCAACTTTTCCACTCTCCTCTTTCACTTTCATCAAGAGGCTTTTTAGTTCTTCTTCACTTTCTGCCATAAGGGTGGTGTCATCAGCATATCTGAGGTTATTGATATTTCTCCCAGCAATCTTGATTCCAGCTTGTGTTTCTTCCAGTCCAGCATTTCTCATGATGTACTCTGCATAGAAGTTAAATAAACAGGGTGACAATATATAGCCTTGACTTACTCCTTTTCCTATTTGGAACCAGTCTGTTGTTCCATGTCCAGTTCTAACTACTCCTTCCTGACCTGCATACAGATTTCTCAAGAGGCAGGTCAGGTGGTCTGGTATTCCCATCTCCTTCAGAATTTTCCACAGTTTATTGTGATCCACACGGTCAAAGGTTTTGGCATGGTCAATAAAGCAGAAATAGATGTTTTTTCTGGAACTCTATCGCTTTTTCCATGATCCAGCGGATGTTGGCAATTTGATCTCTGGTTACTCTGCCTTTTCTAAAACCAGCTTGAACATCAGGAAGTTCACAGTTCACATATTGTTGAAGCCTGAATCGGAGAATGTCGAGCATTACTTTGTTAGCGTGTGAGATGAGTGCAATTGTGCGGTAGTTTAAGCATCCTTTGGCATTGCCTTTTCTTTGGAATTGGAATGAAAACGGACCTTTTCCAGTCCTGTGGCCACTGATGAGTTTTCCAAATTTGCTGGCATATTGAGTGCAGCACTTTCACAGCATCATCTTTCAGAACTTGAAACAGCTCAACTGGCATTCCATCACCTCCACTAGGTTTGTTCGTAGTGATGCTTTCTAAGGCCCACTTGACTTCACATTCCAGGATGTCTGGCTCTAGCTGAGTGATCACACCATTGTGATTATCTGGGTCATGAAGATCTTTTTTGTACAGGTCTTCTGTGTATTCCTGCCACCTCTTCTTAATATCTTCTGCTTCTGTTAGGTCCAGTCCATTTCTGTCCTTTATCAAGCCCATCTTTGCATGGAATGTTCCCTTGGTATCTCTAATTTTCTTGAAGAGATCTCTGGTCTTTTCCATTCTGTTCTTTTCCTCTATTTCTTTGCATTGATCGCTGAAGAAAGCTTTCTTATCTCTTCTTGCTATCTCTGCATTCAGATGCTTATATCTTTCCTTTTCTCCTTTGCTTTTCACCTCTCTTCTTTTCACAGTGATTTGTAAGCCCTCCACAGACAGCCATTTTGCTTTTTTGCATTTCTTTTCCATGGGGATGATCTTGATCCCGGTCTCCTGTACAATGTCACGAACCTCATTCTATAGTTCATCAGGCACTCTGTCTATCAGATCTAGGTCCTTAAATCTATTTCTCACTTCCACTTCTCACTTCCACTGTATAATAAAAATAGATTTGATTTAGGTTATACCTGAATGGTCTAGCGGTTTTCCTTACTTTCTTCAATTTGAGTCCGAATTTGGTAATACGGAGTTCATGATCTGAGCCACAGTCAGCTCCCGGTCTTGTTTTTGTTGACTGTATAGAGCTTCTCCATCTTTGGCTGCAAAGAATATAATCAGTCTGATTTTGGTGTTGACCATGTGGTGATGTCCATTTGTAGAGTCATCTCTTGTGTTGTTGGAAGAGGGTGTTTGTTATGACCAGTGCATTTTCTTGGCAAAACTCTATTAGTCTTTGCCCTGCTTCATTCTGCATTCCAAGGCCAAATTTGCCTGTTACTCCAGGTGTTTCTTGACTTCCTACTTTTGCATTCCTGTCCCCTGTCAGATTCTTTTGTTGACCATGATGGTTACTTCATTTCTTCTGAGGGATTCCTGCCTGCAGTAATAGATATAATTGTCATTTGAGTTAAATTCATCTATTCCAGTCCATTTCAGTTTGCTGATTCCTAGAATGTCGATGTTCACTCTTGCCATCTCCTGTTTGACCACTTCTAAATTCCCTTGATCCATGGGCCTGACATTCCAGGTTCCTATGCAATATTGTTCTTTACAGCATTGGACCTTGCTTCTATCACCAGTCACATCCACAGCTGGGTACTGTTTTTGCTTTGGCTCCATCCCTTCATTCTTTCTGGAGTTATTTCTCCATTGATCTCCAGTAGTGTGTTGGGAACCTACCAACCTGGGGCATTCCTCTTTCAGTATCCTATCATTTTGCCTTTTCACACTGTTCATGGGCTTCTCAAGGCAAGAATACTGATGTGGTTTGCCATTCCCTTCTCCAGTGGACCACATTCTGTCAGAATACGGGTCCACCATGATCCACCCATCTTGGGTTGCCCCACATGCATGCCTTAGTTTCACTGAGTTAGAAAAGACGGTGGTCCTAGTGTGATTAGATTGACTAGTTTTCTGTGAGTATGGTTTCAGTGTATCTGCCCTCTGATACTCTCTTGCAACACCTACCATCTTACTTGGGTTTCTCTTACCTTGGGCATGGGGTATCTCTTCATGGCTNAAAGACGGTGGTCCTAGTGTGATTAGATTGACTAGTTTTCTGTGAGTATGGTTTCAGTGTATCTGCCCTCTGATACTCTCTTGCAACACCTACCATCTTACTTGGGTTTCTCTTACCTTGGGCATGGGGTATCTCTTCATGGCTGCTCCAGGAAAGCACAGCTGCTGCTCCTTACCTTGGAGAAAGGGTTTCTCCTCATCACCACCCTTCCTGATCTTCAACATGGGATAGCTCCTCTAGGACCTCCTGTGCCCACGAGCCACTGCTCCTTGGACATTTGGTTGCTCCTTCCAGCTGCCGCCCCTGGCCTCCCACATAGGGCAGGTCCTCCTGGCCACTGCCCCTGGCCTCTGATGGGGGTAGCACATCTTGGCTGCTCCTGCATTGTCACAGCCTGGCACTCTCGGCCGCACCCCTAGCCTCAGGCATGGGGTAGCTCCTCCTAGCCGACCCTGATTTTGGACATGGGGTAGCTCCTCCTGGCCGCCTCCCCTGGCCTTAGACGCAGGGTAGCTCCTCTCGGCCGTTCCTGTGCCGTTGCAGCCTGGCACTCTCGGCCACTGCCCCTGACCTTGGATGTGGGGTAGCTCCTCTCAGCTGCGCTCAGTGCACCGGTCACAGCCGCCCGTGCTTAGTGCACCTGTCGCAGCCACCCGTGAGCTCACTATTTCTGAAAAACAAAATAGAAAGCCCAGAGATAAATCCACACATCTATGGACACCTTATCTTCGACAAAGGAGGCAAGAATATACAATGGAGTAAAGACAATTTCTTTAACAAGTGGTGCTGGGAAAACTGGTCAACCACTTGTAAAAGAATGAAACTAGAACACTTTCTAACACCATACACAAAAATAAACTCAAAATGGATTAAAGATCTAAATTTAAGACCAGAAACTATAAAACTCCTAGAGGAGAACATAGGCAAAACACTCTCTGACATACATCACAGCAGGATCCTCTATGATCCACCTCCCAGAATACTGAAAGTAAAAGTAAAAATAAACAAATGGTATCTAATTAAAATTAAAAGCTTCTGCACAACAAAGGAAACTATAAGCAAGGTGAAAAGACAGCCTTCTGAATGGGAGAAAATAACAGCAAATGAAGCAACTGACAAACAACTAATCTCAAAAATATACAAGCAACTCATGCAGCTCAATTCCAAAACAATAAACAACCCAATCAAAATATGGGCCAAAGAACTAAACAGAAATTTCTCCAAAGGAGATATACAGATGGCTAACAAACACATGAAAAGATGCTCAACATCACTCATTATCAGAGAAATGCAAATCAAAACCACAGTGATGTACCATTTCATGCCAATCCGAATGGCTGTGATCCAAGAATATACAAGTAATAAATTCTGGAGTGGGTATGGAGAAAAGGGAACCCTTTTACACTGTTGGTGGGAATGCAAACTAGTACAGCCACTTATCTCTTGTCACACCTCTAAGGAAGTTTTTGACCTTTATCTTGACGGAATACTGGGTCGTTAGGGTGACGACCAGAATGTGTGACTCCTTTGGTCTTAAATTTCTCTGTGTACATGGGGTTACAAGTAGTGTCGTGACAAATATCATCAGTCCTGTTCCTTCGTTGGATCTACAGGTAGTCGTCTACTTACCTATTATTTCGACACCATGTATATGAGTTACCTCATAATGAGTCGGTAATTTTTCTTATGTAAACTTAGTCAAGATTACTCCACCTACTTTGACCTCGACCAATATGTCTCACTTCATTCGGTCTTTCTTTTTGTCGTTATGTCATATGATTGTGTATATATACCTTAAATCTTTCTACCATTACTATTGGCACATACACTCTGTCGTTTTCTTTGTGTCTACATATCTTGTCAGAAAACCTGAGACACCCTCTCCCTCTTCCACCCTCCTAAACCCTCTTACTGTAACTTTGTACCTATTATAGTACATTCTTTACTTAGCGGTCAGATCCGAGATACGTCCTATGTCCTACGAACCCCGACCACGTGACCCAACTGGGTCCCTCTACCATACCCTTCCCTCCTCCCACCCCCCAAGTCCTACTCCTTGTACACATATGGACACCACCTAAGTACGACTACATACCGTTTTGGTTATGTTATAACATTTCATTTTATTTCATTTTAAATTTTATTATTATTATTATTATTTTCCGAAGATCGATATCACAGAGATTTTTAAGGATTGAAGATATTCGATATCATTTTATACGATTGAAATGTTGTAAGGAATTTAGAAGATTGATAAAATTAATAAAAATTCGGGATTTAAGTCATTTGAGGAAACGGTATTTGTAAAAGGAGTGTTTATCCGAAGTCTATAGTTAGGGAAGATACCGGAGTTCGATACCGGATACACGAGTAGGACCTTGTGAGAAAACACTTTCAGGAACTTGTTTACAGTTACTAATTGAAATACTTAATAAAAGACTCGTTACGACGTCTTCCGAAACACGAAAGAGTACGAGAAGCGTTCTTGTCATTCGTGGAATTATAAGGAAAAGTCAGTTGAGTCGGCTCCTCCCCTTTTCGGTTCAGTCTTAATGTTCCGGATTGAGGAAGTAGGGCCCTAGGCACGGACGTCTTATTCCTCTCCACCGACCCCTGGTACGGAGGTAAAACAGTCATTACGGATTACGCCGAGGACTGTGGGTTCAAACTCCTTCCTCCTCCATAGTTCTTACTAAAAGTCCACAGGCATAACTACTTTCAATCTATATAGATTTAATTTGTAGGTGATTAGTTACACGTGTACTGTCCAGTTATAATGTGGTTTCTCATTTAACACACCACTATCCATTATACTGTGTGAGAAATTAACACCAAGTTCAGAGAACTTATAAGGACTTTTTCCAGCAACAGCAGCTGTGCTTTGGACCATTTGGGTGAACAGTTGCATTATTTTACTATTACCTTTGATTTCCACAGAAAGATTGCTTTAGCTTGTAGCAATGGTCTATTGAGCACAGATGTTTTAACATTTGAAAATCCCATTATATTTTATCATTTTTGTGAAGCTGAAATTTTAAGAATTTATTAATCTTGTTAATATAAATGTTATTCCTTTTTACTAAGTAGGATCCTTGCTCATTTGTAATCCTTATGCATTATTGCATGACAGAACATATTTAAATAATGTTCTGCATCTGACCCTTCGTTCAGAACATTCACATATGTGCAGTTCAGAGGTAAATCATAGACTCTGTGTTGTAAGTACTACAGAAAACATTGAAAAGGAGTAAAATAAAATTAGGCTCCTACTAGAAAGATCTAGATATAATCTAGTTAATAAACATACAGCAGTATCAGTTTGCTCAACTAGTCAAGAACCCTACAGGTATAGAGTATAAATGAAGGTCATCTCCCAGGAAAGCACTTGACAGCAACAACTACATGTCTCTTACCTGATCTAATCGCTAAAGAAGGAAAAGAAAAAAATAATTATATGAAGCCTTATAATGCAAGCTTAGAAAAACAAAACAAAATTAGAAACTGATCTCTTAGACAATTAGTGGACAGAAAAATCCATTCCACTTTTCCCAGTTACTATTTTTAATTCTAAGTGAGACTACTCTGTCTCTGATCTCCTTCTGTACATTCATTTTACCTTCCACTTGCTTCCTTCAGAAATTCACCAGTGCCTGTCAAAAGTGGGAATTGGGAAGGAGGGTTAAGGAGGAGGGGATATGCTTAGTTATATTTACTTGAAAGAGGAGTGAAAGTGTATGTTGCTCAGTTGTGTCTGAACCTTTGAGACCCCATGGACTATACAGGCCATGGAATTCTCCAGGCCAGGATACTGGAGTGGGTAACCATTCCCTTCTCCAGGGGATCTTCCCAACCCAGGGATCGAATCCAGGTCTCCTGCATTGCAGGCAGGTTCTTTACCAGCTGAGCCACAAGAGAAGCCCTTATTTACTTATATTTACTTAGCCTTAATAGATCACTTTTTTTTGAAAGTGAAAGTATCCTTAATGCAGGGAATCCATCTTCATTTCTCTATTCCCAATCCCAAACATAATAGCTGGTGTTTATGGGCCACTCAACAAGTATTTGCTAATCTGAAGTGAAGGCAACTCCCTTTTCATTTCATGAGATGGTCTGCTTCCATTCTTTTCCTCTTTATACCTCTAGTTCATCCTGAATCCATTCTTAGAATTACCCAGGTTCACAGGGACTTAGTTCTCCTCTCAGTTCAGTTCAGTTCAGTCGCTAGCATCTTAGAATTGTAGCAACTACTGATATTAGATTTTACAAGACAATCCTAATTTTATTTAAATTTACTACCTATGTAAACAAACCAGCAAATGTGCTGTTTCATATTTGTCTGCCACTACATTACACAAAAATGATTGAATAGATTTTACTAAATCTATTTGACTCTCAGGTCAAATTAAACTAAGTCAGAATATTAATCATATTAATCAGTAGTCAATTAGTGCAGCATTTAACCTGAATGAAAGGCAGACAGGAAACTAGAGTTTAAAGAAGGGATTGGAAGTCAGAGAAGAATGTAAGCCAATATATCTGTTCTGCATAAAATATTTGAAACAAAGGGGAGCCTGAGAGATTGAACCCAAATGACTTATGTGGGTGTATGGCTATATGTACTCCAACAAGGTCTGAAGGTTAGTACAAAGCATAAGGCACTTTCAGATAATAGTATGATAATAGAAATTCTTAGAATAGTGCCAGATTTAAGTGCTTTACTTCAGTCTATAGCTGCTCTGTCCAATACAGTAACCACTAGCCATGCCTAATGAACACTTAAACTGTGGATAGTATGAACTGAGATGTACTACAAGTATAGAGTACATATATATTTTGAGGTCTTGGTTCTAAAACATAATTCACAATATTTCACTAATAATTTTATACTGCTAATGTGCTAATAGATAATATCTTAGATACATATTTAATTTCTTATTTAACTACAAGAAAATTTTCAGTTATATGTCTAACTGGTATTACATTTCTGTTTGAAAGAACTAGGATAAGAGATGGAGAAGGAAATGGCAACCTACTCCAGTGTTCTTGCCTGGAGAATCCCAGGGACAAGGGAGCCTGGTGNAATGTGCTAATAGATAATATCTTAGATACATATTTAATTTCTTATTTAACTACAAGAAAATTTTCAGTTATATGTCTAACTGGTATTACATTTCTGTTTGAAAGAACTAGGATAAGAGATGGAGAAGGAAATGGCAACCTACTCCAGTGTTCTTGCCTGGAGAATCCCAGGGACAAGGGAGCCTGGTGGGCTGCCGTTCATTGGGTTGCACAGAGTCAGACACGACTGAAGTGACTTAACAGTAGGAGCAGCAGAATCAGAGAGGGGCTTCCCAAATGGCTCAGTGGGTAAACAACTGCCTGCAATGCAGGAAACACCAGAGATATAGGTTCAATTCCTGGATCGGGAAGATCCCCTGGAAGAGGACACGGTAACCCACTCCAGTATTCTTACCTGGAGAACCCCATGGAGAGAGGAATCTGGCAGGTCACAGAGTTGGACATGACTGAAGCTACTGAGCACAGCACAGGATGAGAGAAAGGATCAATCTTCCAATATAATTTTTTCCCTAAGTAATTCATTTTATTTCAGATGTGTTTAACAAAAAATTAAGAACATAAAAATTATGAATAATAACAATGGCTGTATATAAATTATATTTTAAGAAAACTGGAAAAAAGGTATATATTTTTATTCAAAAAAGCTTATTTTACCAAAAATTCTCCTAATAATTGCATACAAATAAAAAAATAGACATTTTATAATGACCCAGAATAAACAGTATTAGTTATATCTTATAATTTTCTTTAATTACTAAAATAAAAGAATTCAGCATAATAAAATTTTGTTTAACAACTGAAGTGAAGGGAAAAAAGTTCCATGGTGAAACATAAAAACCCTGAGAGAGCCAAATCCGGAAATGTAAGATTTCAATAAAGCAAAAAATGTTAATGCAAATATGTATGTAATTTAATCTAGGTAGGTACAATTTAGGTCTCAAAGAAGAAAACTCTAATTAATTTTTGCTGAATTTCACTGAGTAAACTGGTTCATTTGATATAATACAAGTTTCAAACCCATGAAAATCAATTTGGGAAAATTCCTTTTAAGAGGATGTTTCATGTTTTTACACAGTCATGCTAGATGTATTTTGAGGTTAAGGTAAAAACAGAATACTTCTCTTGGTTTATGGCAAACTTCTTCATCCCAGTTTTCTTTATGCAACATATATTCTCTCACATCCTTGGAAAAACATAACAGGTTTTTGTTTTAGTATGATAGCCATCAGTTAAATAATTTGATTCTATATTCACATGCAAATAGACCAAGTTTTCCATAACTAGGTATAATATGAAGGAACATTTAAGCCAGACGTAACTATTGACTCAGGTAAATGACAACATGTTAATAAAGAAGGCTAAATCAAGAATATTCCATTTAAACATGAGTACTTTCTAGATTAAACAAAATTTCTATCTAAAATAAATAAATACATAGATACAAAAACAGTCAATTTTCCTCTGCAGTCAAGAGGTAAATTCAGGTGTAATTATGTGACACAGAAAATAATTTTAGGCTACTAAGGCCCCTATCATTACACTAATGGTTTATTTTCACAGAAATTTCTCAAATAGCATTTAAATATATTTTTTAAATTACTTTATATTATTCTTTGAAGAGGACACAGTAATTAATATATTTATCCAAAATTTAGTTTATATAGAAGTAATAAACAAGTAGATATTAAATATGGATTTCTATATAAGCCATGGAGTTAACCGTGAGGTAAATGTGAGTTTTCTAGGTAGAAGTATGCATTAGAAAAAATAGAGGAACTGACTGTCCTCAGAATAGCTATATTCCCAAAGAAGTGAGCAGTAGGACATGTTTATGCATAAAATAGGTTGATGTCAATACCCAAAACATCAGATCTGGTAGCTATGGATTCCACATTACTGTCAATATTTGTAAACAGGAATATGGGCCAGGCTTGGTCTCTAGGACCTGAACCAGGGTTAAGTCCATAGCCAACAGCAATAGAACCAAACTGATTTTCAAGAGACCAGATGTCAAAGCAGAACTTTATGCCAAGGTTTATGTTAGCACTGGATTGCATTTTGTTTTGATTGTTAATAAGATTAAGAACTAAAAGTCAGCTCAAGCCAAGATTATTCAAAGAGAGTATTCAACCTTCAACTAATTTATCAATTCTCAGAATGTTCTAGATGCAGCCTTCTGAATTCACTTGTAGAATTTCCTTGGTAAAGTTCATTGGTCTGAAGTTAGAAAATATGGATTGAAAACTTCTTGATCCTTATCTAATTTTCCCCATAAGGAATTAAAAGATAGTACTCACCTGTGTTTGTGTATATNATATATCAAGCCTGGCATTTTGCATAATGAGTTAAATAAGCAGGGTGACAGTATACAGACTTATATTCCTTTCCCAATTTTAATCCAGTTCATTTTTACATGTCCTGTTTTAACTGTTGCTTCTTAACCTGAATACAAGTTTCTCAGGAGACAGTTAAGGTGGTATGGTAATTCCATCTCTTAGATGTGTATAAGAGACAGATATATATATATCAAGACGGTTTATAAGGGCTATATGAAAAATTTATGCAAAATCACATTGTTTTATAAATCTGCAATATTTTTATTAATACTATTGTTGCTTTTATGAGAATGATAATTTTGCTGCCAGACACTAGCTAATAAACCTGTTAATATAAATGATCTTGCATGAACTTAAATGTTTTATTGTATCATATCATTCCTTAATGTTTTATTTTTATGTAATATATTACCTCTCTACTTGTCATAGTGTTTTTATGGAGTAGGGGAGAAAAGGTAGTTTGCCTGTTGACTTATCATTCAGTTCAGTCAGTTCAGTTCAGTCGCTCAGTCGTGTCTGACTCTGCGACCCCATGAATCACAGCATGCCAGGCCACCCTGTCCATCACCAACTTATCATTAATGAACTTTAAAAGATAATACATATCTCCTCCACAACTTTTTTAGGGTTCAAAGCCCACCCATAGGATTTAGTCTGCCTATTAACAGCTGCTTTTAGCAGCTGACAATTTGATTAATGAGAAAATGTTTTTGAATTGTCAATCTTTGATGAAGACTTGAGATAGAGCAGAGGAAAGATCTGAGTTAGAGCACTAGCAAATTTATGCAACATTAGGAGAAGGGTGTAAACAAAATCAAGAATAGAGAATAAATGGAAAAATAGTAAAACGGGTGGATGGATAATGGGGCATGATTACAAGAGACTGGAAAGAGTAAGAGGTAAGGAAATGTGAACAGTTCTGGAGACAGCACGAACAATGTGAACCTACTAAGGATGTTTTTCTTATATATGGTCCAACCAACTTCACTTAGCAAGAGATGAGTTCTTTATAAAGGGGTTAATCAAGGCCAGAGCACCAGTGGTTCACTTAGCATGACAAATACATTTCTCAAGTCAAATTCGGAGATCTCTTTTACCTTAAAGATTTCTCTCGAGGAACACCACCCACATCACATCTTAAAATCCAGGACTTTCAACAAGTAGATTTTCAGGTAAAATATACTTCCTGAGAGAAAGAGACAACATGACCTAAGTATTTCACCAAAGCACTTTGGAAAGAGACCTATTTCCTTATTTTATATATACATTTATCCAGGGGATGTACTAATAAATAAAGGCCAATTCTATCAATTTTGAAAATCACCTTAGCTAAGTTTTTATTTTAACAAAATATTTTGCTAGAATAGGATGCAGAAATAGTATTGTAACAAAGGTGAACCCTCATTGATCCAACCAATCTATTCCTATGCATAAAACTAATATAAATTTATTTACATATCTGTTATCAGAGAATATAATAACTATAAATCATTTCAACTACAGACTTGTCAGAATATTTAAACATGGACAAAAGCTGTATTTACACCAAATACTTAAAAACTAAGAGTTGCCCAGAATTAAGTCACCAGTGTTGAAATAACACTATCCTGTAGATGACCAACTAACCCAGGTTGCCTGGGACAGAGATTCTCAGTTCAGAGGACTTCTGGTGCTAAAACCAGGAGTCTTGGGCCAACTGGAACAAGCTGATTACCTTAGTAGTGCAATGTGTTAATCAGAATCTTTATCATGAAATCAACTTCAAAACATTGCCTATAATTGTAATCAGAAATATTTCTGTTTTAGTTTGACCTTTGTAAACTGTTTTATATACTAATCTGGAGCTACATGATGATGTCAAAGACTTGAAATGATGATTCCAACACAATTTATCCCAAGAGTAATCAATTTAGGTATTCTGAATTGATCAGAATACTCATGAAATTTTTTTCTGCAAAACACAGTGATCTTTCTGCCACATTTATTCAGGCAAGGAACATTTGATATTAAGAACTGGAGTCAACAATTGATAATAATACAAGCAACCCCTTATAGCTACTCTCAATGTATCCATTAAAAAAGCTTCCTTTCCCTCGACAGTTTGAGTGAGATACACCATTAGATTTTGTTCTCATTATACTTGAAAAAAAAAACTCATAAATCTAAACTGAAATATTTTTGTGCCATGCCTTGTGCTATGAATAGGCTATGATGTAATGAATAAGCTGTTTGTTGAACTAACATTTATAAAGCTTTTGTACACATCATTGGAATACACAGTTTTGTACTTGGCACTTGGCTAAAAAAGGAAGCCCTTGATATGAAGCTGTTGATATAATAAATGGTTCCCAAAAGAAACAAGTACTAACTTTGTCTTTTCTGAATGTTGAGCTTTAGGCCAACTTTTTCACTCTCCTCTTTGACTTTCATCAACAGGCTTTTGAGTTCCTCTTCACTTTCTGCCATAAGGGTGGTATCATCTGCATATCTGAGGTTATTGATATTTTTCCCGGCAATCTTGATTCCAGCTTGTGCTTTTTCCAGCCCAGCATTTCTCATGATGTATTCTCTATATAAGCTAAATAAGCAGGGCGACAATATACAGCCTTGACATACTCCTTTTCCTATTTGGAACCAGTCTGTTGTCTACACAGTCTCACATCCATACATGACCACTGAAAACGGACCTTTGTTGGCAAAGTAATGTCTTTGCTTTTGAATAATGCTATCTAGGTTGGTCATAACTTTCCTTCCAAGGAGTAAGCACTTTTAATTTAATGGTTGCAATCACCATCTGCAGTGATTTTGGAGTCCCCAAAAATAAAGTCTGACACTGTTTCCACTGTTTGCCCATCTATTTCCCATGAAGTGATGGGACCAGAGGCCATGATCTTAGTTTTCTGAATGTTGAGCTTTAAGCCAACTTTTTCACTCTCCTCTTTCACTTTCAGTGTACTCCTACTCTGAATCTAATATGAGCCCTTAGAGGGCCACTTGACTTTAGGCAGCAGTGAATGAAGAAAGGGATCAAATGTTTGCAGGACCTAGGGAGAAATATCTCAAAACCAAGTGTAATAACCAATTTAGTTCAAAATCTTCTGGGGCTTGGGAGAGGAATAATTTAGTTATAGCATCATATCTTTTGTGGGGTCCATTTCTAAATTTATTTTGAAAAGGCAATTTTTGCATATGTCAAAATTATTCTTAGAGATACTTAGAAAATTACTGTAAAAGCCAATAATCTATACTATTTCTCAATAAATCTAACAATACTCAATGTTTTTTTTTTTTTTTTTTACCCCGGCATTGACACAGTTTAATTTTTCTTCAAGAAACAGCACATAAAGTAGGTGGCTTGTTCTTAGAGTTATGTTGCATTTAAAAGTGAGAGTTCCATTCTAGAGAGAAATGCCTTAGGTGTTGTAAGGGACTAGAACTACCCCCATTATTTACCACATTTTCAATTTTTCATTTTTTTTTCTTTAGGGTTGATGATATATAGCTTTATTTGTGCAAGTGATGTAAACATGTCTCTGATGTAACTTTCTGTGTGGGATACAGAATTGATAAAAGATGACAATCTAGACTAAGAAAGAAGATCAAAGCTGAGAGTGCAAAGTAGAATCTGTGGGAATACCCAACTTTGGGGAGATTCTGAAGGCTGTTGTCAAATGTACTCCAGTGGGCTATTTTAATGTGTGAATGGAATTATAAAGTTTGCTGATCCACCCAGAATAACAGTGCAAGGTACCTGGAGTATTTGCGTGAAGGGAGAGAGTGGTATGAGCTGAAACGTTGATGATATTCTGTTTAATAGACTTAGAAGAGATTTATATTCAGATTATTAAGAACATGTTTGAGAAAAATTGAGGGCAACAACAAAGCAAGAATGACAGAGCAAAACTATGAAGAGGAGCATACAGTGATTGTTGTGGAAAATCACTGTATAGTATTTTGAAAGGATAGTATAATAGAAAAATCTTGCACTAAACACTTACTAGAAAAGAAGATAGATTCTAGTTAAAATATTGAAGTAGAGGAGAGAGGATTCAGTATAGAACTGAACTCAACTTTGATTACACCAAAGACAGCTGAAGATTTATAGTCAACAAAAGGAGCTGAAGTGCTGTTGCTGTTCTGTTGCTAAGCTGTGTCTGATTCTTTGCTACCCCATGGACTACATCTTGCCAGGATCTTCTGTTCTCCATTACTACCTGGAGTTTGCTCCAATACATCCTAACCACCTCATCCTCTGCCACTTCCTTCTCCCTTTTTCCCTCATCTTTTCCAGCATCAGGGTCTTTTCCAATGAGTCAGCTATATGCATCAAGTGGCCAAAGGATTGGAGCTTCAGCTTCAGCATCAGTCCTTTCAATAAATATTCAGGTTGCTTATTTCCTTTAGATTGACCAGTCTGACCTCCTTTCAGTTCAGGGCCTCTCAAGAGTCTTTTCTAGTACCATGATTCAAAAGTATCAGTTCTTCAGCCCTCAGCCATCTTTATGATCAAACTCTCACAAAAGTCATACATGACTACTGGAAAAACCATAGCTTTGACTATACAGACTTTGACCAACTTTGTGGGCAAACTTCGGGGAAGGCAATGGCACCCTACCCCAGTACTCTTGCCTGGAAAATCCAATGGACGGAGTAGCCTGGTGGGCTGCAGTCCATGGGGTCACTAACAGTCGGACAGACTGAGCGACTTCACTTTCACTTTTCTCTTTCATGCATTGGAGAAGGAAATGGCAACCCACTCCAGTATTCTTGCCTGGAGAATCCCAGGGATGGGGGAGCCTGGTGGGATGTCGTCGATGGGGGAGCATAGTGGGATGTCGTCGATGGGGGAGCATAGTGGGATGTCGTCGATGGGGTCACACAGAGTCGGACACGACTGAAGTGACTTAGCAGCAGCAGCAGCAGTGGGCAAATTGATGTCTCTGCTTTTTAATACTCTATCTAGGTTTGTCATAGCTTTCTTTCCAAGGAGCAAGTGTCTTTGCATTTCATGTTTGCAGTCACCATCTGCAGTGAATTTGGAGCCCATGAAAATAAAATGTCGCTGCTTCCATTTTCCCCCTTCTATTTGCCATGAAGTGATGGGACCAGAAGCCATGATCTATTTTTTTGAATGCTAAGTTTCAAGCCAGCTTTTTCACTCTCCTCTTTCACCTTCACCAAGAGGCTCTAGTTCCTCTTCATTTTCTGCTATTAGAGGGTATCATCTGTATATCTGAGGTTGTTTGTATTTCTCCCAGCAATCTTGATTCCAGCTTGTGATATATCAAGCCTGGCATTTTGCATAATGAGTTAAATAAGCAGGGTGACAGTATACAGACTTATATTCCTTTCCCAATTTTAATCCAGTTCATTTTTACATGTCCTGTTTTAACTGTTGCTTCTTAACCTGAATACAAGTTTCTCAGGAGACAGTTAAGGTGGTATGGTAATTCCATCTCTTTAAGAATTTTCCAGTTTGCTCTGATCCACAGAGTCAAAGTTTATACCATTGCCAATGAAGCAGAAATAGATTATTTTTTTCTGGAATTCCTTAGCTTTCTCCATGATCCAATAAATGATGGCAATTTGATCTGTTGTTCCTTTTTATATCCGGAAGTTCTTGCTTCAGGTACTGCTGAAGCCTAACTTGGAAGATTCTGAGCATAACCTTGCTAGCATGTGAAATGTGTGTAACTGTATAGCTGTTTGAACATTCTTTGGTATTGCCCTTTGGGACTGGAATGAAACTGATCTTTCCCAGTCCTGTGGCCACTGAGAGGTTGTCCAAATTTTGCTGATATATTGTGTTCATCACTTTAACAGGATCTTTTAGGATTTGCAATAGCTCAGCTGGAACTAACTATTCAACTCCACTAGCTTTGTTCATTGAGTGAGACAAAGCTGTGGTCCTAGTGTGATTAGACTGATAAGTTTTGTGTGACTATGCTTTCAGTGTGTCTGCCCTCTGATGCTCTCTTGCAACACCTACCATCTTACTTGGGTTTCTCTTTCCTTGGGCGTGGGATATCTCAGCCTTGTCTAACTCAAAGAAACCAAGCCATGCCCGTGGGGTAACCCAAGATGGGTGGGTCATGGTGGAGAGGTCTGACAGAATGTGGTCCGCTGGAGAAGGGAATGGCAAACCACTTCAGTATTCTTGCCTTGAGAACACCATGAACAGTATGAAAAGGCAAAATAATAGGACAGAGAACGAGGAACTCCCCAGGTCAGTAGGTGCCCAATATGCTACTGGAGATCAGTGGAAAAATAACTCCCGAAAGAATGAAAGGATGGAGCCAAAGCAAAAACAATACCCAGTTGTGGATGTGACTGGTGATAGAAACAAGGTCCAATGCTCTAAAGAGCAATACTGCATAGGAATCTGGAATGTCAGGACCATGAATCAAGGCTAATTGGAAGTGGTAAAGGAAGAGATGGCAAGAGTGAATGTTGACATTCTAGGAATCAGCGAAACAAAATGGACTGGAATGGATGAATTTAACTCAGATGACCATTATATCTACTACTGTGGGCAAGAATCCCTCAGAAGAAATGGAGTAGCCATCATGGTCAACAAAAGAGTCTGAAATACAGTACTTGGATGCAATCTCAAAAATGACAAAATGATCTCTGTTCGTTTCCAAGGCAAACCATTCAATATAACCATAATCCAAGTCTATGCCCCAACCAGTAATGCTGAAGAAGCTGAAGTTGAACAGTTCTATGAAGACCTTCAAGATCTTGTAGAAATAACACCCCAAAAGATGTCCTTTTCATTATAGGGTACAGGAATGCAAAAGTAGGAAGTCAAGAAATACCTGGAGTAAGAGGTAAATTTGGCCTTGGAATGTGGAATGAAGCAGGGCAAAGACTAATAGAGTTTTGCCAAGAAAATGCACTGGTCATAGCAAACACCCTCTTCCAATAACACAAGAGAAGACTCTACATATGGACATCACCAGATGGTCAACACAGAAATCAGACTGAATATATTCTTTGCAGCCAAAGATGGAGAAGCTCTATACAGTCAACAAAAACAAGACCGGGAGCTGACTGTGGCTCAGATCATGAACTCCTTATTTCCAAATTCAGACTTAAATTGAAGAAACTAGGGAAAATCGCTAGACCATTCAGGTATAACCTAAAGCAAATCCCTTATGATTATACAGTGGAAGTGAGAAATAGATTTAAGGGCTTAGATCTGATAGATAGAGTGCCTGATGAACTACG
>SJYX01021799.1:12591-28541 GCA_006410675.1 Oreotragus oreotragus | reverse complement strand
CCTGTGAAGAAGGCTGAGCGCTGAAGAATTGATGCTTTTGAGCTGTGGTGTTGGAGAAGACTCTTGAGAGTCCCTTGGACTGCAAGGAGATCCAACCAGTCCATTCTGAAGGAGATCAGCCCTGGGATTTCTTTGGAAGGAATGATGCTAAAGTGGAAACTCCAGTACTTTGGCCACCTCATGCGAAGAGTTGATTCATTGGAAAAGACTCTGACGCTGGGAGGGATTGGGGGCAGGAGGAGAAGGGGACGACAGAGGATGAGGTGGCTGAATGGCATCACTGACTCAATGGACGTGAATCTGAATGAACTCCAGGTGTTGGTGATGGACAGGGAGGCCTCGTGTGCTGCAATTTATGGGGTCACAAAGAGTCAGACACGACTGAGCGAGTGAACTGAACTGAACTGAGCAAATAAACAATTATTTTCAACACATGGGACATAGCAGTTCAGAGGAACTGAATCTGCTTGAGGTTTTAGTGGAAATTTAGTGGATTTAGACTGTGTTTAAACTGGCTTTAGAAAAGACATAGGAACTAGAAATCAAATTCCCAACATCTCTTGGATCATCAATAAAGCAAGAGAGCCCCAGAAAAACATCTCTTTCTGCGTTATTTACTATGCCAAAGTCTTTGACTGTGTGGATCACAATAAACTGTGGAAAATTCTGAAGGAGATGGGAATACCTAAGCACCCGCCTCTTGAGTAACCTATATGCAGGTCAGGAAGCAACAGTTAGAACTGGACATGGAACAACAGACTGGTTCCAAATAGGAAAACGAGTTAAGTCAAGGCTGTAGACTGTTACTCTACTTATTTAACATATATGCAGAGCGCATCATGAGAAATGCTGGGCTGGAAGAAGCACAAGCTGCAATCAAGATTGCTGGGAGAAATATCAATAACCTCAGATATGCAGATGACACCACCCTTATGGCAGAGAGTGAAGAACTAAAGGGCCTCTTGATGAAAGTGAAAGTGAGAGTGAAAAAGCTGGCTTAAAGCTCAACATTCAGAAAACGAAGATCATGGCATCTGGTCCCATCACTTCATGGCAAATAGATGGAAAAACAATGGAAACAGTGGCTATTTTTTTGTTCTCCCAAATCACTGCAGATGTTGATTGCAGCCATGAAATTAATAGACGCTTACTCCTTCGAAGGAAAGTTATGACCAACCTAGATAGCATATTCAAAAGCAGAGACATTACTTTGCCAACAAACGTCCATCTAGTCAAGGCTATGGTTTTTCCAGTGGTCATGTATGGATGTGAGAGTTGGACTATAAAGAAAGCTGAGCACCAAAGAATTGATGCTTTTGAACTGTGATGTTGGAAAAGACTCTTGAGAGTCCCTTGGACTGCAAAGAGATCCAACCAGTCTATATTAAAGGAGACCAGTCCTGGGTGTTCATTGGAAGGACTGATATTGAAGCTGAAACTCTAATTCTTTGGCCACCTGATGTGAAGAACTGACTCATTTGAAAAGACCCTCATGCTGAGAAATATTGAGGGCAGGAGGAGAAGGGGATGGCAGAAGATGAGATGGTTGGATGGCATTATTGACTCAATGGACATGAGTTTGGGTAAACTCTGGGAGTTGGTGATGTACATGGAGGCCTGGCATGCTGTGGTTCATGGTGTCGCAAAGAGTCAGACACGACTGTGTGACTGAACTGAACTGAACTGAGATAGTGTTTATATAATGATTCTCTAAAGTTAAGATATTTTATCAAAAAATAATTTACATCATATATTCATATAAGATTGACTCAAGTCTCATTTTTCCCTGGGAAGTTTGAGCATCTAGCCCACACTGAATTCTTATGTTTTTATACTAATACAAATCTGAAAATGTTTATCATGTAATATAAAGTAGTAACAATAATCAGATTTATAACATTTTTTGTTAATCTTCTACCATAACCTATGGCAATATAGGTTAAGAGAGGATACAACTCAGAATATACATATGCGATGCATATGACCTCAAGAAAATACCAAAATACTCAAAGCCTCTGTTCTCTCATCTGTAAAATGGAGAAAAAAAACAGTTTTTGTATAATTTCTTGATAAAAGGGTGAAATGTTCATATGCTGAATAGCCTTGTAGTTTTGAACACTAATTGCAAAGCTGTAACAATGAGGTTAAAAATCTCAGCTTCACACTTACAGATTGTGAAGCTTTAAGTAAATTACTTAACACCACACTGTTGCTGTTTTCTTACTTGCAAACTATGGATCATGTCAATTAATTTTTGTGGGAATAATATATATATACATATATATACGGTTTTTTTTTGTGTGTGTAATAGTACCTGTCACATACTTAGTATGGGTAAAAAGAATAGAGTTATCATTATTATTTGTCACCTTTTTCTCTTAGGTATATAGCCAATGGTTACAACTATGTAACATATTTATTAATAGCAGAAATTTTATCTCGTCTAGTATTATCATCTCTCTCAAAAGTGGCAGCACATAGCATTTTCTATTTACTGATTTACATCAATAATTTGAATCAAAAATAATGATTCACTAATCACACATGTGCTATGAAAGTGAAAATCAGTCATGTACAACTCTTTGTGATCCCATGGACTACACAGCGCATGGAATTCTCCACCCCAGAATACTTGAGTGGATAGCATTTCCCTTCTCCAGGGGATCTTCCCAACCCAGGGATCGAACCCAGGTCTCTCACATGCAGGCAGATTCTTTACCAGGTCAACCACAAGGGAAGCCCAAGAATACTGGAGTGGGTAGCTTATCCCTTCTCCAGGGGATCTTCCCAACCCAGGAATTGAACCAGAGTCTCCTGAATTGCAGGCAGATTCTTTACCAAAGGAGCTATCAGGGAAGCCCTCTCACTAAGTAATGTCTGACTCTTTTGCAACCCCATGGGCCTGCCAGGCCTCTCTGTCCATGGTATTTCCCAAGCAAGAATACTAGATTGTGTTGCCACATCCTTCTCCAGGAGATTCGCATCTTCTGCATTGGCAGGTGGATTCTTCACCACTTGAACCACCTGGGAAAAACAGTATACATAGGGACATCAATTCTGGAAATGTTTAATGTTATTGATCTTAGTATTTCTTGACCTTAAGGATATCATAGAATGGTATTAAAGTGATTTCTAAATGAATAATTTGGGGCCTTAAAATTAATATTCTATTTTCTTAAAAATAAGAATTGATATAAGTGCTATTTTACAATTCCATTATTCTTTAGTAATGTTCACATTCTCATTCTTAAAAGTACATTACCTCAATGCTTGAAAATATATATATTCCTCAAAAATTTTCTGATTTTTAACTGTGAGGTGAGCTTAGGAACAAAGTGAATGCTTTCTTTGAGAATTTAGAGGAGTACTAGGTAAGTTTAAACAATCTCTTCTTAGTTTCACACACACACACACACAAACACAGAAAAGGAGTGTTTTGTTTGTTTGTTTGTTTGTTTTTAAGAATCGAATTAGTCCTTCCCAAAGAAATAGCCCCTTTAAGAGCTCTTAGTAGTAAGCTGGTAAACAGGGAAGACTAAAGTTATGCTGTACAATGGAAACTAGACATGCTTAAATCTAAAATGAATTATTTGCTGCTAGTTGTTATTACTTACAGGTGGAATCAGAACTTCCCAAAAGCTTAACAATAAACCGCCAAAAGTCCTGAACTTGAGCAAGTTCATATACCAAGACTCCAGGGGAAACACTGTAAAGAATTGCCTTAAACTTCAAAATCACCTTCTGCCCCAGCAGCAATCCTGTTCTTTCATTTATGATGGAAAAAGCAAAACAAATTCAATTTTGTTTATTATTTAATTCACTTGTTGAAAGGAAGAACGTAATAGGGGCTCAGAGAGTTCAAGTGCTGTTCTTATTAAAATAACATTTAGGTGGAAGAAAAACCCTTCAGCATGAGAAACGCAACAATCACAACCTAAAAAACAGTACCTACTTATTTCACTTGGAGGAAGAGAAACATAGGCTCATAAAATGGTTGTTTATCCACAATATAGGGGAAAAAATAAACACTAAATAACTGGGCTATAATCTCATTAAATACTAAAAGGAAAAAAGTATGTCTAATTTTGTTATAATTTCCAAAGGTGCATACATTGCTTTTATATATTCTTTGAAAATAATTAAAGAAAATAAAAGCAGAAAGAATAGTCAGTAAACGGAAAGGTCACACCCTAAAGTGAGATTAAAAGTGGAGACTATTTGGGGAAGCCATAAATGTAGAGTTAGAAACTTATATTTTCACAGAAGTGTCCTTACATTTTCTAATACTGTAGAATTATATCTTAGATATAGCACCTTTTTCAAAAACAGCTGAGACAACTGTCCTTCTCACATCAGTCTGATCGAACAAAATATTTTTCTCTTTCTATAAATCTACCACTAGGTTGATGAACTATTTTTTGTCCTTCTGAAAGTTGGCATAGGCAATCCACAAATCTTTAAGAAAGGTCAAAACACCGATTTAAAAAATAATAATAAAACTGCATGCACATTGTTAAAATCCACTGAATCAGCAACCTTAGTTAAAAATAATGACATATTTTAGTTTTCCTCCTGGAAGTATATTCTTAAATTAATTGCTTTCACAAATAAGACAGAGCATGGAACAGATTTACAGCGACGTTATCTTACATTTTAATTTTTCCTCTTCCCACCCTGTTATCACAAAACTCTCAGATAGTTTGCTTTTTCACAAATGTTTTGCCTTTCTGGACAAATGCAATGTCCTTAACCTAACTACTATTTTCGAGCAATGAAAACTCCTTGACCATGGTCTTATTTTAGAGTGCTATTGATGTGTTTAATAGTATCCAAAAAAGTTCCTCCACATTTTATTTCATAATCTGAGGGAAACTTCTAGTCTCAATAGTTTTAGCTTCTGTACTACATATCTACTAATATGTAATGCACTACATATGTGCTAATATTTTCATTTTTCTTCCAGGGCATGTTTTCTATTGTAGAAAAATTATAAACATTATATACACTTTCGTATATCATATATGTTATATATATAATAACATATTTATAATCTCTTCTGCATTTTTCAGCATCAAAATGATATTTTATATAATTCTTGGAGTAATCTGGCTTCAGTAATCAGGCTTCAGTCTGGTGATATCTAACTAAATATTCTGACCCTTCAAGTGATTCTTATTAGTAAGTATTTATAATGATATTAGCCTCTGAACATATTTCAAGTGGAGAATAATTGAGAGATGTTCTTCAGTGAGAGAAGTGGTACAATAAAATAAATGAGAAAATGATGACNTCTGGCTTCAGTAATCAGGCTTCAGTCTGGTGATATCTAACTAAATATTCTGACCCTTCAAGTGATTCTTATTAGTAAGTATTTATAATGATATTAGCCTCTGAACATATTTCAAGTGGAGAATAATTGAGAGATGTTCTTCAGTGAGAGAAGTGGTACAATAAAATAAATGAGAAAATGATGACATCTTTATCTCTTGATGAATCCATTCAAAATATTTACTGATTAATAGAAATATAATAGACAACAAGTTAGAGACTTGCAATATAAATATGAAGCAAGCATAATAAAAGAATGGAATTAGCTCATTTTTTGAGGGGAAGAGAGATATACACAAGGAAATATTTTTAAAGTAGATGATTAAATGTAACTAGCAGCCATGGGAGAAATTACTTTTGAGTTTTGGGTCTAGGAACACTTTCAGAGGTACATAAAATGTTCATGTAGTGATATTAGACCAATATTCATAAAGCACCCAGGTAACTTGGAATAAAATTTTAAAATATGTACTCGCATTAATAATGTGATCTCTAATGGGTCACTTCTAAAAGACTCATATTCATAGAGCTAGTGGAATTTCAAATATAGAAATATTCTTATCACAGATATTCAGCTGTGAAATTACCATAGTCCTATCAAAATGCATTATATGAATAATTTAATAATTTTATTTAGGTATCTGTGGGTATCTTTTATTAAATGGTCAGCTATTTCAAATCCTGAGAGATGATGCTATGTAAGTGCTGCATTCAATATGCCAGCACATTTGGAAAACTCAGCAGTGGCCACAGGACTGGAAAAGGTCAGTTTTCACTCCAATCCCAAAGAAAGCCAATGCCAAAGAATGCTCAAACTACCACACAATTGCACTCATCTCACACGTTAGTAAAGTAATTCTCAAAATTCTCCAAGCCAGACTTCAGCAATACGTGAACCGTGAACTACCAGATGTCCAAGCTGATTTCAGAAAAGGCAGAGGAACCAGAGATCAAATTGCCAACATTTGCTGGATCATGGAAAAAGCAAGAGAGTTCCAGAAAAACATATATTTCTGCTTTATTGACTATGCCATAGCTTTTGACTGTGTAGATCACCATAAACTGTAGAAAATTCTGAAAGAGATGGGACTACCAGATGACCTGATCTGTGGCTTGAGAAACCTGTATGCAGGTCAGGATGCAACAGTTAGAACTGGAGATGGAACAACAGACTGGTTCCAAATAGGAAAAGGAGTATGTCAAGGCTGTATATTGTCACCCTGCTTATTTAACTTTTATGCAGAGTACATCATGAGAAACGCTGGACTGGAAAAAACATAAGCTGGAATCAAGATTGCTGGGAGAAATATCAATAACTTCAGATATGCAGATGACACCACCCTTATGGCAGAAAGTGAAGAGGAACTGAAAAGCCTCTTGATGAAAGTGAAAGTGGAGAGTGAAAACAGTTGGTTTAAAGCTCAACATTCAGAAAACGAAGATCATGGCATTTGGTCCCATCACTTCAAGGGAAATAGATGGGGAAACAATAGTGTCAGACTTTATTTTGGGGGGCTCCAAAATCACTGCAGATGGTGATTGCAGCCATGAAATTAAAAGACGTTTACTCCTTGGAAGAAAAGTTATTACCAACCTAGATAGCATATTCAAAAGCAGAGACATTACTTTGCCAACAAAGTAATACCATCTAGTCAAGGCTATGGTTTTTCCAGTGGTCATGTATGCATGTGAGAGTTGGACTNCACAAGCTGGAATCAAGATTGCCAGGAGAAATATCAATAACCTCAGATATGCAGATGACACCACCCTTATGGCAGAAAGTGAAGAGGAGCTAAAAAGCCTCTTGATGAAAGTGAAAGAGGAGAGTGAAAAAGTTGGCTTAAAGCTCAACATTCAGAAAACGAAGATCATGGCATCTGGTCCCATCACTTCATGGGAAATAGATGGGGAAACAGTGGAAACAGTGTCAGACTTTATTTTGGGGGGCTCCAAAATCACTGCAGATGGTGATTGCAGCCATGAAATTAAAAGACGTTTACTCCTTGGAAGAAAAGTTATTACCAACCTAGATAGCATATTCAAAAGCAGAGACATTACTTTGCCAACAAAGTAATACCATCTAGTCAAGGCTATGGTTTTTCCAGTGGTCATGTATGCATGTGAGAGTTGGACTGTGAAGAAAGCTGAGTGCTAAAGAATTGATGCTTTTGAACTGTGGTGGTGGAGAAGACTCTTGAGAGTCCCTTGGACTGCAAAGAGATCCAACCAGTCCATTCTGAAGGAGATCAGCTCTGGGATTTCTTTGGAGGGAATGATGTTGAAGTTGAAACTCCAGTACTTTGGCCACCTCATGTGAAGAGTTGACTCACTGGAAAAGACTCTGATGCTGGGAGGGATTGGGGGCAGGAGGAGAAGGGGACGACAGAGGATGAGATGGCTAGATGGCATCACTGACTCGATGGACGTGAGTGTGAGTGAACTCCAGGAATTAGTGATGGACAAGGAAGCCTGGCATGCTGCGATTCATGGGGTCTCAAAGACTCGGAAACTGCATTTCAAGATGAACATAATCTATAGCAAAATGTTTCAAGTACAGCTCTTAGTGGTCTGGTCTCTAGTAAATGCAACTTTAAAACCAGCAACCCTAACAACATACTTCTTGAATAAAGAGAAAGGACGTTAAAAAAAAAAAAAAATTGCTGCGATTCATGGGGTCTCAAAGACTCGGAAACTGCATTTCAAGATGAACATAATCTATAGCAAAATGTTTCAAGTACAGCTCTTAGTGGTCTGGTCTCTAGTAAATGCAACTTTAAAACCAGCAACCCTAACAACATACTTCTTGAATAAAGAGAAAGGACGTTAAAAAAAAAAAAAAAGAAGAAGAAGAAGCAGAAGAAGAATGTTTAACGAACAAAGAAACACTAAATTTTATTACAAGAACATTGTGGAATTTTAAACTTACCTACCTATCAGACTTCTCTTGAGACCCACGGTGACCAAGAACACCAGGCTTCGATGGCACAGGAGTGTCTGAGAGGAGCTACCCCACGTCTGAGATCAGGGGCGGCAGCGGAGAGGAGCAACCCCATGTCCAAGGAGTGGCAGCTGCACAGGCATAGGAAGGTCGAGATAAGCTACTTCACGTTCAAGGTCAGGAGGGGCCACCTCGTTCAAGGTATGGAGCAGCAGCTGTGCTTTGCTGAACCAGCCGTGAAGAGATACTGCATATCCAAGATGAGAGAAACCCAAGTAAGTAGGTGTTGTGAGAGGGCATCAGAGGGCAGACGCACTGAAACCATAGTCACAGAAAACTAGCCAATCTGATGACACAGAACACAGCCTTGGCTAACTCAATGAACTAACCCATGCTGTGTGGGGCAATCCAAGACTGGCGGGACATGGTGGAGAGGTCTGACAGAATGTGGTCCACTGGAGAAGGGAATGGCAAACCACTTCAGTATTCTTGCCTTGAGTCCCCATGAACAGTGTGAAAAGGCAAAATCATAGGATAATGAAAGAGGAACTCCACAGGTCGGTAGGTGCCCAATATGCTACTGGAGATCAGTGGAGAAATAACTCCAGAAAGAATGAAGGGATGGAGCCAAAGCAAAAAAAAAAAAAAAAAAAAAACCCAGTTGTGGATGTGACTGGTGATAGAAGCAAGGTCCGATGCTGTAAAGAGCAATATTGCATAGGAACATGGAATGTCAGGCCCATGAATCAAGGCAAATTAGAAGTGGTCAAACAGGAGATGGCAAGAGTGAACGTCAACATTCTAGGAATCAGCAAACTAAAATGGACTGGAATGGGTGAATTTAACTCAGATGACCATTATATCTACTACTGCAGGCAGGAATCCCTTAGAAGAAATGGAGTAGCCATCTTGGTCAACAAAAGAGTCTGAAATGCAGTACTTGGATGCAATCTCAAAAATGACAAAATGATCTCTGTTCGTCTCCAAGGCAAACCATTGAAAATTACAGTAATCCAAGTCTGTGCCCCAACCAGTAATGCTGAAGAAGCTGAAGTTGAATGGTTCTATGAAGACCTATAAGACCTTTTAGAACCAACACCCGAAAAAGATGTGTTTTCATTAGAGGGGACTGGAATGCAAAAGTAGGAAGTCAAGAAACACCTGAGATAACAGGCACATTTTTCCTTGGAGTACGGAATGAAGCAGGGCAAAGGCTAATAGAGTTTTGCCAAGAGAATGCATTGATCATAGCAAACACCCTCTTCCAACAACACAAGAGAAGACTCTACACTTGGACATCACCAGATGGTCAAAACCAGAATTAGACTGATTATATTCTTTGCAGCCAGAGATGGAGAAGCTCTATACAGTCAGCAAAAACAAGACTGGGAGCTGACTGTGGCTCAGATCATGAACTCTTTTATTACCAAATTCAGACTTAAATTGAAGAAAGTAGGGAAAACCACTAGACCATTCAGGTATGACCTAAATCAAATCCTTTATGATTATACAGTGGAAGTGAGAAATAGATTTAAAGGACTAGATCTGATAGACAGAAAGATGAAATACGGACGGAGGTTCATGACATTGTATATGAGACAGGGATCAAGACCATCCCCATGGAAAAGAAATGCAAAAAAGCAAAATGGCGGTCTGGAGAGGCCTTACAAATAGCTGTGAAAAGAATAGAAGTGAAAAGCAAAGGAGAAATGGAAAATTATAAGAATCTGAATGCAGAGTCCCAAAGAATAGCAAGAAGAGATAAGAAAGCCTTCCTCAGCGACCAATGCAAAGAAATATAGGAAAATAAAAGAATAGGAAAGACTAGAGATCTTTTCAAGAAAATTAGAGATACCAAGGGAACATTTCATGTAAAGATGGGCTCAATAAAAGACAGAAATGGTATGGACCTAACAGAAGCAGAAGATATTAAGAAGAGGTGGTAAGAATACACAGAACACTGCACAAAAAAGATCTTCATGACCCAATTAATTACGATGGTGTGATCACTCACCTAGAGCCAGACATCCTGGAATGTGAAGTGAAGTGGGCCTTAGACAGCATCACTACGAACAAAGCTAGTGGAGGTGATGGAATTCCAGTTGAGCTGTTTCAAATCCTGAAAGATGATGCTGTGAAAGTGCTGCACTCAATATGCCAGCAAATTTGGAAAACTCAGCAGTGGCCAAGGACTGGAAAAGGTCAGTTTTCATTCCAATCCTAAAGAAAGGCAATGCCAAAGAACACTCAAACTACCGCACAATTGCACTCATCTTACACGCTAGTAAAGTAATCCTCAACATTCTCCAAGCCAGGCTTCAGCAATATGTGAACCATGAACTTCCAGATGTTCAAGCTGGTTTTAGGAAAGGCAAAGGAACCAGGGATCAAATTGCCAACATCTGCTGGATCATCGAAAAAAGCAAGAGAGTTCCAGAAAAACATCTATTTCTGCTTTATTGACTATGCCAAAGCCTTTGACTGTGTGGATCACCATAAACTGTGGAAATTTCTGAAACAGATAGGAATACCAGACCACCTGACGTGCCTCTTGAGAAATCTATATGCAGTTCAGGAAACAACAGTTAGAACTGAACATGAAACAACGGTCTGGCTCCAAATAGGAAAAGGAATACGTCAACGCTGTATATTGTCACCCTGCTTATTTAACTTAAATGGAGAGGACATCATGAGAAACGCTGGGCTGGAAGAAGCACAACTTGTAATCAAGATTGCTGGGAGAAATATTAATAACCTCAGACATGCAGATGACACCACCCTTATGGCAGAAAGTGAAGAACCAAAAAGCCTCTTGATGAAAGTGAAAGAGGAGAGTGGAAAAGTTGGTTTAAAGCTCAACATTCAGAAAAAGATCATGGCATCTGGTCCCATAACTTCATGGGAAATAAATGGAGAAACAGTGGAAACAGTGTCAGACTTTATTTTTGGGGGCTCCAAAATGACTGCAGATGGTGATTGCAGCCATGAAATTAAAAGATTCTTACTCCTTGGAAGGGAAGTTATGACCAACCTAGACAGCACATTCAAAACAGAGACTACTTTGCCAACAAAGGTCCATTTAGTCAAGGCTATGGTTTTTCCAGTGATCATGTATGCATGTGAGAGTTGAACTGTGAAGAAAACTGAGCACTGAAAAAGTGATGCTTTTGAACTGTGGTGTTGGAGAAGACTCTTGAGAGTCCCTTGGACTGCAAGGAGATCCAATCAGTCCATCCTAAAGGAGATCAGTCCTGGGTGTTCATTGGAAGGACTGATGCTGAAGCTGAAACTCCAATACTTTGGCCACCTCATGTGAAGAGTTGACTCACTGGAAAACACCCTCATTCTGGGAGGGATCGGGGGCAGGAGGTGAAGGGGACGACAGAGGATGAGATGGCTGGATGGCCTCACCATGGTTAAGGACATGCCAAAAACCTCGATGGACATGGTTTGTGTAAACTCCGGGAGTTGATGATGGACAGGAAGGCCTTGCATGCTGCGATTTATGGGGTTGCAAAGAGTCGGACACAACTGAGCGACTGAATTGAACTGAATTGATCTATCAGACTACCCTACTCAGGCTAGATTCCTGATATGACTTACTGTTGCCTTAGGGGACAGATTTCTCTACTTACTGTAGAGAAATCTGACAAGTGCTATGTGAATAAGATATCAAGGTTACCTCAATACATCATACTGATAGTATATACCTTTGAGGTAGTGTGATGACAACCTGTCTGTATTATCTTCCTCCCCAAAATACACAACCTCATTATAGTTATGAGAATATATCAGACATATATCAGCTGAGGGACATCTATAAACTATCTGGACAGGAATCCTTAACAACATCAAGGTGATCAAAACCCAGAAAAGTCTAAGAAACTGTCACAGAAAAAAATGAGTATTAGGAAACATGATAACTAAGTGTAATGTGACATACTGGATGGGATATCCCTAACATCATACCATGTGAGGAATGGACATGATGTCCATAATAATCAAGACTGCCATTCTGATGGAAGTTCATGGTTTAAACATTTATTATTCAGGTTTTCAGTTTTAGGATTAAAGTCTTTTCTCTTATCCCAAGTGATAATGTAGATAATAATTTGAAGGAATTAAGCTATTAATGAAGTTGTTATATTTACCTTAGTCTTTACACTTCACTTGAATAAGTTAACTAAAACTTAGTTGAAGTTTTAGAAAATACAGGACAAAACTGACAGTATTATGTTCAAAGCAAACACTCTGAAGTACAGATAAAGGACTACATCTTGATCTAGATAAGAAATTGTAAGGGTAACTTTTAAAAGTAGGGTTTCTACAGAAAGAAGATAAATTTAGAATTTGATTCTGTTTTAAAAAGATGGGAAAGAATGTACAAAACTGACAAAATCCCACTGTTTTCCATTGACAAATGGTTCCTGCATTTCAGTTTCACCTGAGGATTCTTCTAATGGGATTTAAAAAATATAAATTTATTTGACTAATGATAAAATAATAGTAATATATATATAATACTTCTATATACATATAATTTTATTTGGTAAAAAGACTTTGGAAGATGTAAGAAAAACTGATGGATGTAGTATCTGAACATATTTTAAATGTTTGGTTGATTTATTCAAATTAATGTGATAAAGAAGAAAAATTTGCATTGGTTATTGGCAGATAAAACTAAATTACACTTGTGGCCTCAAGACTGAAATGAGCACAGTTTTTCCAGATAGTTTCTTTCACATGTTAATGATAATATAATAATATAACAGTTCAGTTAATTAAACAGTAGTTATTATCTGATTGTATGTAGAATAGCAATCATATCCCTTGTTAACTGTCTTGACAAAAGTTTGTGAAGAAATGTGAGGAACAGAAAATGATATCTCAGGGATGAACACAACTGTAAATAAAAATTGTTGAGGGTGTTTCCTTAAGAAATTCTGAAGTATAATAAAGGAATGTTATCTCTTCAACAGATTGAACATAGTCAGTAAAGAAAACACGCCATCTTGTGGATCTTTGTTAGACCAATTACCTCCTGTCAGTCTCTTTATATGGAAAGGAACATGGTCTGAAATACGATAGAAATTACTCAGTCTTCTGTCTAATGAATTTCTGAATAAACATAGCAAACCATGGAGACTACTCCATAAGGTGTTGTTCTGCTTCTTAGTTCTGCCAGAAGGTCAATCCTCCTTCACAAAGTGGCTATAAGTACAGAATGGAAGGTAAACATTTTATAATTTTAAAAAACAAAAAGAAATTTTTCACAAGCTTAGGAAAATTGGAGAAGTATACTCCAAGTACCTTGAGTTTCTAAGGCTCTTTTTTAGAAAATCAATAGCAATATTAGGCAGTACTATATAAAGAGAAATTTCTTTTTTAATTTATATTTATTTTAATTGGAGGCTAATTACTTTACAATATTGTATTGGTTTTTGCCATACATCAACATGAATCCGCCACGGGTGTACACGTGTTCCCAATTCTGAACCCTCCTCCTACCTCCCTCTCCATACACCCTTCCCACCTCCCTCCCCATACCCTATGACTCTGGGTCATCCCAGTGCACCAGCCCCAAACATCCTGTATCCTGCATTGAACTTAGACTGGTGATTCGTTTCCTATAAGCATTTGCAGAATCCTATATCTTTCAGTAGAAAGCTTTGATTTTAAGTCCCTGTTCCAATGATGTAATGTATTGATTTTTCTTTCCACTGTTCACGAGGTCTTTTTAATTTTATAAGAATGCCACTATAATGCTATAATGAGTTCAAGAACAAGGGTGACTATACCAAACTATAGACCAGAAAAATCTTTAGTCTGTAAAAATATTAAAGACTATAATCTATGCTTTCACCCTTTATGGTCCAGCTATATATTTGTGGTTGGACTGGTAGAGAAATGATTACTTTTATCATTCTTAAAGAATCAATAGCAAAAAAAAAAAAAATGTAAAAAAAAGATAGTCTAGAAATTAAAGGCAAGTGCATTGATATAAACCCTGCCTTTCTCTTCACCTATGGACACAACTGAAGCATGATGCAAACTTCAATTTTTTAAAAATTCTTGATTTATGGTGTAAAGACTTAGGATAGTTCTGATACTCTTATTTCAAAAAAGATTTGCAAACCTCTGGCCTAAATCACCTTTAAAAAAAATAATAAACTCAGACCCACAGGTTACATTTCCTTGGAACTTTCTTAAACAACTCTTTCTAAGAACTAAGAGATGTTGACTAAGCTTTGTAGTATCCCTTGTCTGATATCTCTAAGAGACTGTAATATAATTCCTACTAAATACCAGAAGCTAAGACAGTCTCACTTTTTAACCAGCTTTCTCTTCTCTGGCAGTCTTCCTCTAAGGCCATTATTCAATACTGTGCTTACATTTGTAATATCTTAAAGAAGGGTGATATGAAAATAAAGCAGGCTTATATATGCAATGACCAGGTTTTTAAAACATAGTTTTGACACTTAATGGTTGTTAATTTACCTAAAGTCACTTGGATTATGTATTTTATATTGTTATTCTTATTTCTACTTTAACGTTGTGATTAAATAAGTCTTGAAGGGCTAAACAATATTTTATGAGACTAATAGTTTCTTAAAATAATGTTTTTATATTTAGGCATATAGAAATTTTAATTCATATTCTCATTAATTTGAAACTTGAATTTAATGAAAGCAAGAGTATATGTCAAAATATATTTTCATTTTAAATGATATGTTTTAAAATGATAGAAAAATTTAAGAAAAAAAAACTTGCTTATAAACATCCTAACTGAAAATTATGATAATTTTTAATTTTTGAAATATTTTTTCTATTGGTAATATGTGACAAAAGTTGGAAACATATTGAATATACATCTTTGAAATTTTCATATAGCAAACTACTGTATTCTCATATAATTAAAATAGTTTCTAAACCTTGTTTTAGTGACTAATATTAACTTTATCTGAATGTAACATAACTTTTGTAACTATAATCTATTTCTAGGCAATGTTAGCGTCTAGTGTATTCTCAAGTTTCTACATTAAAAGAATAATGCTGCAACTTTCAGTTTCTGGTTCCTCATGTAAGGAACTTGGAAGTCACCACTTGATCCTAACAATAGGTAAAAAAAAAAAAAAAAACTAGACCACCACCACCAAAAACAAAAATCTACAAAAACTCTTAGATCTCTTAGAGAGGGGAGGGCACAAAGCAAAGCATTACTCCAAACAGTAGAGAGACAGACAGGTGAATACATGGAGTCAAGGTAGGATTAATAGAGCAGAGCCTCAAAAATAGAAAGTACCAATGGAACCTAAGCCAGGGCAGACAAATTTGAACTATAACTGACAAATTGCTGTGGGTTCAGTGTAGAGAAGTCTTAAAGTTTAAAACTCCCAAGGGAATCAATGATAGAAGGGCCCCCACAATATTGAGAACTAGTAAGCAATATGGCAGATTGCACGATATAAGTTTAATATACAAGTAAATCACATTCCTATGTGTCAACAATAAACAAAAGGTATTTCAAATTAAAACCACAATACCATTTACATTAGCAGCAAAAACACCCAAAATATTTAGGTATGCCTCTAACAAGATATGTACAAGACCTGTATAGTCCAGGTTCGATGCATGATACTGGATGCTTGGGGCTGGTGCACTGAGACAACCCAGAGGGATGGTA
>SJYX01021797.1:16923-27133 GCA_006410675.1 Oreotragus oreotragus | reverse complement strand
TTTGTCTCTAGGAATTAGCTAACCGTGGGAGGGACAGTCCCCCAGGGTCAGTAAGGTCCCAGATGTGAAGCATCAGAATACAGAAAACAAAAAGGAGATGATCAACACGCCTTCCTACACATTGTTTCCTCCCCCTCGATTTCAGTCTCAGGAGTGGGTGGCCCAAGCCAGACACCTGGTCACTCTCCACACCACACACCTCCTCTCTCCCTCCTTGGTCCCCACACTGCTCAGTCCTTCATCTCTAACCCTGGCTGTCACACCATACTTTCTGAACGATATCCTGGAAGCTAGCCGGTGTCCTGGTCCTGCCTCACCCACCCTTCCTCAGTCCTGACAATAGTGACCAATTCTACGTGCAGCTGTAACCACCTCACTCCCATGCTCAAATCCTTCAAAGACCTTTGTTTTATCTTTATAAAAAGCATGTGAAATTGTATCCTCAGCTCCCTAATTAAAGTTTCCCAGAATCCTTGAGTAAAACAAGCCTTCTCAGAAAAGCCCCCTTTTGCCCTAACACTCCCCCAAATGACCCAGAGGGTGAAAGTGTTCATTGCTCAGTCATGGGCAACTCTTTGCGACCCCATGGCCTCATGACCCAGAGGGTAAAGGCCTCAATTCAGGAAACACAGGCCAAAGCAGAGACCCTAAATCAAGGCCTTCCTGGAGCAGCCTCCTAAGCAGACAGCCTCATTTCCCACACAGCCTGCCTCCTGCCCCAAGTTCACCTTTGACATGCCACTAACTCTGAAAACGTAAACCCTGAACACATCTTGCCTCTAGTCGTCTTTGACCCGATTTTGCTGGGCTGGCTCTTCATAAAACAGTTCGATGAAGCAATGGTGTACAGGGGACATTACAATACTTATCTNCTTTGACATGCCACTAACTCTGAAAACGTAAACCCTGAACACATCTTGCCTCTAGTCGTCTTTGACCCGATTTTGCTGGGCTGGCTCTTCATAAAACAGTTCGATGAAGCAATGGTGTACAGGGGACATTACAATACTTATCTATGGTGGTTTAAGACATAGCCATAAATTCCTTGTCACTCCTATCACTGAGAAATCAAGTCCAACTCCCCACCTCTTGGATATGGCCTCACCTTAGTGACTCATATCTGACAATTAGAATGCAACACCAGAACAAATACCAATATGGAACCAAGACGCTCCTGCAGCTGTGCAAAATTAATCATCACCTTCATTCTTGATTTACAACTCTTTCCAGAGAGTGAAACAATTTTATATAAATGCAGTATCATGCACGGCCAACCCCATTTGCTTTTCCTGTTCAGCAGGCTGAAAATATAAAAGCTGAGCTAATACAAAATGCATGTATTCTTAACCTGAGAGTCAATAAGGAAAATGAATGTGCTCTTCCATCCAGCATAACAACAAGCATTTGTGCTCCTAACAATTTAAATAACTCCCTGCTTGCACCTTAACAGTCCCAGGATGAAAGATGCTTGACGGCTTCATGCAAAAGTCCTCTAAAGAGAATGTTCCTGGGGACAGCATTATCAACCAAGGCACATTTCCTAAACAGCTTTCTCCCAAACTTGCAGAATCTTTTAGATAGATCAAAGGACACAATTAACAGGAAATTGCATTTTCTTTGCATATCAACAAAGTGGCCAATTTAGGAGATCAGAGAGAAAAAAGATGTACACAGAGTTTTAGGGGAAAAAATACTGAATCCAAAGGCTTCTGTTAAAGCAATGCCTATGTGATCTTTGACATGGAAAAGGTTTTAATAGCTGATCAGCACACACTTTAATTCATCCCTTGCCTGCACTCTAAGATTTAATGAGAACTTTGAATGCCTTTAAAGAAGAAAAAAAAGAAAAAAAATTTAAACTCCTGAGATAAGAGATGATTGTCTGAAAAATAAACATTAATTCTTTTATTCACTAAGCAAGTAGTTTTAAGTATCTATAGAATAGCTAGTCAAGTACTAAGAATTTCTGAGCCTAAGTCAGAGGTAGTCTTAAATCCTGGGCTCTTAACCTGATCTCTTTCATTTCCTTAATACTGACCATCCTCACTATACGTAGTAGAGAAATTTTGGCAGGGTTCTTGGAAGGAGCAGTTTGTGTATTCCATCTGCCAAGTTTACACAAAGGCAGTAAAAGAAGCACATGTTCTCATAGAGAAAGTTGGAAAATTTTACTCTTGGGTCAAATGACAGAAAAGGCATAACAAATCAGTGATACAGTCATCTAAAAGTCCCCCAGCCTTAGGAGTAGAGGACAGCTCTACTATGCTGGCTCAGGAGACTTTATACAGAGGGTCACAGCTCAGGAATTTAACTCTAAGGAGCAAGGGTGGTGTTCTTGGAGATTTCCTGATATCTAACTGCATCCCTCTTACATTCACCAAGTCAGATTAAAAACAGAGAAGAGGCAGAGGAACCATCATTATAAGATGCTGGTAACCTTGAAAGGAAGAGAAGTCACTAAAAGGCAACTTAAGAGCAGGNACAGCTCTACTATGCTGGCTCAGGAGACTTTATACAGAGGGTCACAGCTCAGGAATTTAACTCTAAGGAGCAAGGGTGGTGTTCTTGGAGATTTCCTGATATCTAACTGCATCCCTCTTACATTCACCAAGTCAGATTAAAAACAAACGGAGAAGAGGCAGAGGAACCATCATTATAAGATGCTGGTAACCTTGAAAGGAAGAGAAGTCACTAAAAGGCAACTTAAGAGCAGGTGGGACCACTTACAGCCTAGGTAAGTTTACAGGTCTCTGGTCTTGCGATCCTTCCCAGAAAAAGGAGACTCGTCCTTTGCAAAGGCCCCCTTCCCTGGGGGAAGCCAGCTTCCAACAGGGAGAAAGTCCTGGTCACATGTAAATTGCCCCGAGTGCCTCAGTTATTCATCCATTCTATCTGTCAACAAATAGACAGTGTCCACTGCGTACAAGATGTATTGTGAGGTACTAAAAATACAATAATGAAAACGACATACAGAATTCAGCAAGAGTGGTTGACAATACACAGCAAATTAGACAACAAATATTTGTCATAAGTGTTATGAAAAGAGCAGGGTATAAAGAGAAAGCCAACAACAGAGGACCTGATGGAGCCTGGACTGCCAGGAAGGCTTCTCTATGGAGATGGCTTTTCATCTGAGCTCAGACAGAGCAGCAGGGAACAGGCAGGCGGGAACCGTGCAGGTGCAGACGCGGGCAGAGCCCTCGGACAACATGGTGGGAGGGGAAGCAGGGGTGATCTCAGAGGGTCTCTTAGGTCACGCTAAGGATCTCGGTTTTCATAATAAGAGCAATGGAAATCCACTAAAGGCTTTTAAGTAGGGAGATGACATGATGAGGTTCCTCTTCTCTAAAGATCAGGACAGTTTGGGAGGACAAGAGTGAGGCTGAGAGGGCAAACGGAGCTACACAAGGGGTAACTTACACAAGGGCAGAGCTGAGCTATGGGGGCTCATAATTTGGGGTCTTCTTCAACCGGCAGTCTTCACATATTTGTCCAAAGCTGACTTAGAGACATGTCTGCAACTGCTTGAGGAAAGCGAGGCAAAGAAGCCTGTCTTCCAGAGCCCCCAAATAATACCCTGATCAACAGAACAAACCTGCCACTGAGCAGGCCTTGTCCTCCCTACAGGGAGGACGGGGACCATCTGCCAAGCACATGCCCTTGGTTAGCCCTGGCACATGTGGTGCGCTGGCTATGCAGACTGTGTATAGCACAGTGCACATTCTGTGCAACAGTACAGGGCAGCCCTGCTATGGGGGGGTGGGGGTGGGGACGGAAGTCTCACCTCTTACCCCCATAATGTTGCTCAACCCATTTTCTCCATCTCGTGTTTCTAGTCATATCACTCCCGTATCACAGGGCTACCCTGCTGACCCACCTTTAACCCAGATTTGATCTGGACTAGGATGACTGTATGGGAATGGGAACAAAGAGAACAATTCTAAAGTCTATTAGGAAGCAAAATCAATAAAATCAAAGACTGTGACACAGAGATAAGGAGGCATGGGAGAGGGAAGAGTCACACTTTTACAGCTCGCTCGGGTCCCCCTCAAACAGCTGTTTACTAGTTAAAAAAAAAAAAAAACTGTCACATGACTAATAAAAATTTACACAGAGCCCTTTTTAACTTAAACCAATTTATTTTGGATATATCATGTGACTCTCATAACAGTCCTGTGAGACATGACAGGCTTAATCCTTGTTTCAGAAGTGAAGCTCAAAGATCACACAATTAGGTACAATAGCTTTAAAAAAAAAAACAAACCCAAACCAAGAGTCTGAATCCAAACCCACCCTCTTGCCACTAAAGCACATTGCTTGTAAGTGACACAATAATCTAATAGTGCCCCCAGACAAGCACTGGGTGAGCTTCTGTTATCTCGGAGAGGCTGCCAGAGGAGATAAGCTGGCAAGCCTGCAGTGGGGGCTGCTATGGCCAGGAGGGTAGGGCCCTCACACACCAGATGCTACTTTAGGGAGCCTGAAATTAGCCTCACGTCTCTGAAGTATATGTGTGTGTGTGTGTTCGTTACTCAGTCGTGTCTGATTCTTTGCAACTCCACAGACTGTAGCTGCCAGGCTCTTCTCTCCATGGGATTTCCCAGGCAAGAACACTGGAGTGGATTGTCATTTTCTTCCCCAGGGGATCTTCCCAACCCAGGGATCAAACCCAGGTCTCCTGCATTACAGGCAGATTCTTTACCATCTGAGCCACCAGGGAATCCCCTAAGTCAACAAACTAGAGTGTTTCTTCTAAACTACAGAAGATATGGCAAAACACACTGAAGTCAGAATTCAAAAGAAAATGGTAAATATATTCTCAACATATGTGACAGATACTGCATTTGCCTCATTCAATGAGAAAGTCAACAAGAAAAACATATATACCACAATATGTAAAATAGCCAGAGGGAGTTAGCTGTACGAGACTCAGGGAACTCAAACTGGGGCTCTGTGACAACCTAAGGGGTGGAAAGGGGGGTTCACGAGGGAGGGGAAATATGTATACCGCGGCTGATTCATGTTGATATGTGGCAGAGACCAACACAATATTGTAAGGCAATTATCCTTCAAGTAAAAATAAATTTTAAATAAAATATATTTTAAAAAAGATAAACCAATACAAAAATGGTTACAGGAAAGATAATATATAGAAGAGGAAACTACAAAGAAACATGAAATGATGCTCAACAATGCTAATAATTCCAGACATGTACATTAACACAATGACATTCCACTGCTGGCTGGTATCACCCAGTATTGGCTAGAGTACTGGGTAAGCAGGCACTCTCTAAGACTGGGGAAATCTAGCCACATCTAAAAACGTTCCTGTTCTTTAAACCTGACACTTCAAAGCTTAGAGTTTATACACTGCACAAGGGTACAAAGGCATGTGTAAATGAATGTTTGTCATAGCTCTATTTGTAAGAACAAAAAAGTTAAACATCCATCAACAGGAAACTAGTTTTTTAAAGTATGGTACAGCCACCATTATTGAAAACACAGTTATCAAACAGAATGAGGTAGATGTGTATTCAACAACATGAACATATATGTATGTGGGGGGAGAGGAGGGAGAGAGAAGGAAGTAAAACAAAAACCAGTGAGACAATGTATAAGATCATACATCTTATTGTGAAGATGAAGTATGTTCTCATGTGCTCAGGTATACACAAAACGGTCAACTGTGAAAACCTACAAAGGCTGGAATAGCCAGTGGGCAGCAAAGTAGCCTAGCTCAAAAAATGACTTTTCCTTTTATTTCATATACATCAGTATCACTAAAATTTCCAGTGATAAACATATGCCAAGTTTTTAAACTAGTAAGAATAAATATGAAAAGAACCTCTGGAGTTTAATGTCCTTCAGCAAGTAAATATACTCTGTTCTTATTTCTCTTTACTTCTGGGTCACTTTCTGTTTCAGTGTGAAATTACTTACCTGTTGATCTCACATGAAACATTAACAAGAAATCCCTGCTTTCTTCCTCCACTTTTATAGACAGGCAGATTAAATTGTTTCAATTATCTTCTCTGAAGTGCTGCTATTTCTAAATCAGTCCTCGGAAATGATCAATTCTTAGTTAAGATAAACTAAAAGGAAATCTGAGTATCTGTTGGCCTCCATTTTTCAAGGCTCAACTTCCTAAGCTTTCCTCTCTTCAGGAATCTCTAAAAATATGTGAATTATGCCTCAGAGCCTGTGGATCCATGCAGTTAACCAAGCAGAACAACCTTATTAATTTGACTTTCTTGCAAACATAATGATCAAATCATTCTAAACGAGCAGGAAGACAGAGCAAAGTCCAAGCGGGATGTTCACATTTATCTGACTTTACATCAAACTCCATGATCTCATTTTTCCAAGCATTCCAGGAGCGTTGAGGCCACGAGAGCCAGTGAGCTTTAATCACTCATGCTGCTCCATCCTTCAAACAGCTGAATGTTTAAAAGGCCCCACATTAAACTTCTTACATGAGATCATTTTATAGCTTGCTAATAATCTACATTTGAACAGCATCATTTACCTAATGTACACAAAGAAGCCAACATGGCCCAGATGGCTCGACACAGACTATTATCCACCAGAGTTCTGCACGGTCAGTAAGACAAATCCACACTCAAAATTCTGGGAGGCCAAAATCTCCCTTCAGATTAGCAAACGGAGAGTTCTGTTTTGGTTTTGGTTTGGGACCCTGTTGAACACATTCACATTTTCTGAGCCCGCTCTGTACACGGCACTACATTTTCAAGATCGTGTATTCACCAGACATTTAGGACTAGACACTATCAGCCATTTGTAGAGTGCTTATTATACACAGGAAGTTCTCTTTAAGTACTTGATCCCATTCACTTCTCACTGCTGCTTTCAGACCATGCCCCCTCTCACACTTAAAACCGAAGCACATACCTCCCCTTACAGCACCTGCCACATCATCTGGCTGCAGCCACGTATGCCACCTGTTTGGGCACTTCCCCTGTTGACAATTTCTGCATCCAGCTCCACCTCTACTTCTGTCACCATTCATGCTGACACTGACTTAAAATTGGAAGACACACCCCACACTGGCATTTTTGTTCCTGGAATTCCTCACTTGCAAAAATCTTGTCCTTCACCACCTCGGCCTCCCATTTCAATGGTCCCACCCTAGGCTTCTAATTACACAATTACCACTGTTTCATTCCTAAAACCTCCATTTCGAGATTTCCACTTAAGACTATCATCACCAGTCCTGTTTCATTTTGTTTCCTCCCTTCCTCTGTAATCCCAATTCTTTCACCCCATCGTTAGTTTCCAGCTTTTGTCTGTAAGGTGTCCACAGTCTTCCTCATGGCCCTCTTTACCCAGCATTGGTTAGACAGTCCTGCATCCGCATGGAATTCCTTCACCCCACTATCCCTTGCCCTGGTGAGCCCCTATCTCCACTTTTGCACTGCACTTGACTGGCAAGAATGAAATACAGGAAGAAGGTCCATTTTTAAAGTAACACTCTCAGTTTTCAAATGGGCCCTCACTTCCTTGCTCAGTTCACTCTATCACACTCCAAAATGACTTCTATATAACTCTTTTCTTGAAATCTCCCATACCTTTCTCACTCTCAGCCAGTATCTTTGCTCCTAATTTCACCAATGCAAGAAATAGGTAGAGAAATTACCCATTTCACCCACCATCTTCATCTAATGTCCACACACACTGCTTCCTCTCACTCTCACTCCTGCATCAATTTGTTTTCTCTGTACCAGATAACGCGAAATAGTTTTCAAATGTACCATTAAGTGTCCCTTAAATATTCCACCCCTTGAGCTCACACTCCTCTCTGGTGACCACTCCATATCTCTATATATTTTTAGTGAAAAAAAAAAAACCTCCTCAAGAAAACAGTCATCTGTCTCTCTCTACTTTTTTCTCTCCCACTTTTTTCTTAATCTCTTCCAACCAGACTTTTCTACCTCTCCATGGAAACCATGCTAATCAAGCATGCTCATGACCTCCATGTTGCCAAACACAATGGCTGTTTCTTACTATGCATTGTACTCACCTCCACGGTGGCATCTGACCCACTGACCACACCTTCCCCTGGAAAGGCTGCCCCACCATGGTTCCTGCCCCACCATATTCCCCTAGCATCTTTCATCTCATACTGGCCAGTCCTCCTTGGGGTCTGTTGTTTGGTTCCCCCTTTCTCTGAGCTCTAAATCGAGAGAAGCCCAAGGCTCAGGCTGTGCCCTTCTTCTTTCACTCATTCCTGACAGTGCTTAGAAAGTGACTGTGATTTTAAGTTTGCCGACAATTTCCAAAATGTATTTATCTACAAAGCTACAACCTCTCACCTATCAGCATCTCCACCTAGAGGTCTAACAAACATCTCCATCTTAACATGTCTAGAGAAGAGTTACTGACACCCACCACCACCACCATTATTTGCTCCTCAGTCAAGACTTTCCATCTCAGAAAATGGCGTCACCTTCACCCTGTTTATCCTGGACAGTTCTCTTGCACATCCCATACCCACTCAATCAGGAAGTCCCATCCAGCAAAACTTTAAAACGTATTCTGAGTCTGATCACTTCTTATACAACATGTCCAGTTAGCACTCCAGTTTAGACACCATCATCTCAGACAATAACACTGTAATTAGTCTCCTAGTTTCTCTCAACTCTTTCCATTCATCTTCTGAGGTACAGTCCAAAAGGTCCCTCTAAAGAGAACTCTGTTACTTCTGCCTTAACATCCTCCAGTGGCTTCCAGTTACTCTTAGGAAAAAATCTAAACTCCATGGTCTGACCCACGGCTACTTCTCTGACCCCGAATCCTAATATTCCTTTGGCTCTAATATGGTGACTTTCTCACCTTATTCAGGATTCTGCTAAAGTGTCACCTTCTTGTGTGAAAAAAAAAAAAAAAAACACTAAAAGGACCAACCAATAGAATTCAACCCCTTTTTTTGAGGAGTGTCCCCTCACTCTAAAGGCCTTCTTAGAGCCTTATGTCTAAAACATTCCTGTTTAGTAGCTTTTTCTCTCTGATACTTGGATCATTCTTGTACTTTCAGAATCTCTGCAGATGAAGGAATCTATCCACACATCCAAAGAAGAGCAAATAATACCATGTATAACCCAGTCCCAGAGCAGAGATAGGAGTCAGAGAAGACAATAGAAATTTCAATCTACATGTAAATGATCAAATACATGGCACAGCATAGCACAGCCAGTCCCAGAATCAGACGTCAATTGCATGAAAAAAAGAAAAGGGTAGCAGTAGGGGCCTAGAGGTGGTGGGAAACAGCCAAAAATCTCTCTCAGAAAGAAAAGGAATCATCTGAGAGGCTAGCAAACCCTAAGAGAAAAGAAAGGAAAGAAAAAAAATTTTCAGTAAGATTACTAAATAAATTTAAGAATGCAGATGCCATGGTAGAAAATGACAACAAAATAGACCAAAACCCGCTCAACAAAAAGAAAAATGAGAAACCATAAATTTAAAAAAAAACTATAAAAGGAAAAGAATATTGAAACAGAGGTTATGTTTAAAATGCCAGAAAAACGATCTTTTTTGGCATTTTACAATCTTAAGCAAATAAATCTGAAAACCTGGATAAAAGGGATAATTTTCTTTAAAAATGTATCTTCTGCATATTGACCCCCAATACAGATAGTAAACATCAATTTTCATAAAAGAAATAGAATTATTCCCCCAAATAAACTATCGTTGAGGGTGAGATGTATGGAGAGAGTAACATGGAAACTTACATTGCTGCTGTTGCTGCTAAGTCGCTTCAGTCGTGTCTGACTCTGCGCGACCCCACAGACGGCAGCCCACCAGGCTCCCCGTCCCTGGGATTCTCCAGGCAAGAGTACTGGAGTGGGTTGCCATTTCCTTCTCCAGTGCATGAAAATGAAAAGTGAAAGTGAAGTCGCTCAGTCATGTCTGACTCTTAGCGACGCCATGGACTGCAGCCCACCAGGCTCCTCTGTCCATGGTTTCCAGGCAAGAGTACTGGAGTGGGGTGCCATTGCCTTCTCCATGGAAACTTACATTACCATATGTAAAATAGATAGCCATCAGGAATTTGCTGTATGTCTTAGGAAACTCAAAGAGGGGCTCTATATCAACCAAGAAGGGTGGGATGGGGAGGGAGATGGGAAGGAGGTTTAAAAGAGAGGGATATATGTGTACCTGTGGCTGATTCATGTTGAGGTTTGACAGAAAACAA
>SJYX01021796.1:298110-324122 GCA_006410675.1 Oreotragus oreotragus | reverse complement strand
AAAAAAAAAAAAAAAAGTGATTCTTCCTTTGCTTCTAGGACAAGAGCTAGCTCCCAACTGCAGGGAATCAAATAGCTTGCTCTGGTCAAAGTCGCTTCTCCAGCTCCAGTCCTGAGAACCCTCACAATAAAACATGCCATCACCAGCGGCCCTGCACTGCCTCCAAGATAAAGATCAAAGGCGGGCTGAAGGCACTTGGGACCTGGCCCGACTTTTCGTTGCAATCCCCCTCTGGCTCACTCCCTGCCCCAGAGTGCCCTCACTGATTATCTGGGCGAAAGAAACACCTTGTGCATACTGGAATTCACTCTTCAGCACATTCCTCGTCTGGCTGACTCATTTTTCAAATCTAAAGCCAGGCATTACAGGGAACTCCCTGGTGGTTCTGTGGTGAGGACTCCACGCTGTCACTACAGGGGACACAGGTTTGATCCCTGATCAGGGAACTGAGATCCCACAAGGCTCACGACTCAGCCAATTAATCAGTCACAATCAGTCAGTCAGAAATAAAAAGAAATAAAATAAAGTCAGTTATTCCCTATCCCTGGGATGCCTTGCCTTACACAAGATACACACACACACACACACACACTCCACCCACATCCCTCCCCCTGGGCCAGAACCGCTCCACACATANATCCCTGATCAGGGAACTGAGATCCCACAAGGCTCACGACTCAGCCAATTAATCAGTCACAATCAGTCAGTCAGAAATAAAAAGAAATAAAATAAAGTCAGTTATTCCCTATCCCTGGGATGCCTTGCCTTACACAAGATACACACACACACACACACACACTCCACCCACATCCCTCCCCCTGGGCCAGAACCGCTCCACACATATGACTGCCAGAGCAGAAACCACAGTCCACACTGGGCTCTGCGTGTATCTTCCCTGCTGGACTCCAGACAAACGTGCCCAACGCTTCCGCCCTGCCCTGACCTTGTGCACAGAGAGGCCGAACGAATGATTTCAGAATGAGTGAGGGTCTTCCAACCCGGCTCCTCTGTATAAGCATTCTTCTAATGTCAAGAATGCTACAATTATCAGGAAGAATATAATAATATTCACAGCAGTAATATATGTAATGTCCAGAATAATACATACTATAAATGCTTCATTTCTATCACAGTGACATTTAGTCTGCCACTCTGCTACACAACAGCATGTTGGTTTTTGCAAAAATGGCCCAAGTATGCTCCTCCCTGTATCCATACCTCTTTTCAATGTGATTGTGCCGCATCTTCCTTCCAGAGGTAGAGAGTATTTCTTTGTCCTTGAGGATGACCTTGGGAATTGCTTTGGCCAATTACGAGTGGCAGAATTGACATCGTTCCCATTCCAAGCCTGGGCCTCAGGAGTCCTTGGGTGGTTTTTTTTGCTCCTTTTTTATGGAATGCTCATCCAGCCATGTGGAAAGTTCCATCTAGCCTTCTGGAAGATGAAATACATACGGTCAGGTCACCTCTATCATCCAAGGGGATCTGCCACACCTAGAGGCAGACAGTCTAACTGACTGGCAGCAAAGCACAGGCACACGAGTGACCCTCGTTAGGACCAGGAGAACTGCTCAAACCCCAGCACAAGTTGCAGAGCCACAGAATCATGAGCTCAATGTGTTGGGGTATATTTCTTTAAGTCACTATGCTTTGGAATGGCTTGCTACGCACTTAAAGCTAATTTACAGGGGACTTTTCTGGTGCCCTGCATTGCAAAGCAGATTCTTAACCACTATCCCTCGTCAAGGAACTAAGACCCCGCCTGCCACGGGGCAGCCGATCTCATGCACTGCAGCTAGGGAGCCTGGGAGCCACAGTCTGAGCGTGTGCACTCCGAGCACCGCAGCAGGAGAAGGCCTCTCACCACAAGGGGCAGACTGCAGCGAAGGCCTGGAGCAGCCTGCAGCGAAGGCCTGGAGTAGACTGCAGCAAAGGCCTGGAGCAGCCTGCAGCGAAGGCCTGGAGCAGCCAAAAAAAGCGCCTGTTTACAACTGGCTACTGAACTGGTGGGCTTCCCTGGCGGCTCAGACAGTGAGGAACCCGTCTGCGATGCCGGAGACCAGGGTTTGATCCCTGGGTTGGGGGATTCCCTCCAGAGGAAGGCACGGCAGCATGGCGACCTACTCCAGTACTCTTGCCTGGAGAGTCCCCATAAACAGAGTAACCTGGCAGGCTACACTCCAGGTGATTGCAGAGTCAGACACGACTGAGCGACTAAGCACAGCATTGAATTGCTGCCATCCTTCTGTATCAGTTGCTAAATATTCACACCAAATCCCCCACCAGCAGCAAATAGACCCCTGGCTACTCTACAAACCAGCAACAAGGGCGAACGCCAGGCCCAGCGGGGGTCTTAAGTACATACTCTGTTTCTATAGCCTGGTCTCTCCTGACTTAACGATATTAACGAGCTATCAGTTGTTAAATATTAACACCTGATCAAAGGGGAATAGCTAAAGGAGCTCTAGCATATCAGAACATTACACTGTCACTAAAAATGATCATATGAACTGTCAATCCATTAAGCCCTGGCAATAAGATAATGTTAAGTGGAAAAGGACAGATCCCTACCGACTGGTATGCAACCCCTGTAGTAACATCAAATGCCTATGTGCACAATGACAAATAAGAGATATTATAGAACCAAGAGCTTGGTGTTTTTGTTCTCTGGAACTATTTTATTTTAGTCCATAATAAAAGAAAAGCAACTCTAAGTAGAATACATTTGGCAACTTGTCTTCTTGGAATTGAATTATCTCAGAGCAAAGCCCTCATGTTGAGTAGAATGCATTAAGAAGAAATATTTCATTTCTTATAGGTAACATATCCTAAATGTCAATTTATATTTCTAACTTATTTTTAAAGGGGACTTCCCTAGCTAGTGGTTAAGACTTCCTGCTTCCAAAGCAGGGGGTGCAGGTTCAGTCCATGGTGCGGGCATAAGATCCCACATGCCACAGGGCATGGATATAATAAATAAATTAATTAAATAGCCTATTCCCAAGCTCTCTTTAAAAAATAAAAAAATAAAGTTATTTTTTAAAAGGTTAAGATGTTACAAAATAAGAACAAATCAATATGTTCTAGAATGAATCATGCTTATTTAAGAAAATACTAATTCACATGTGGGTTAACTTTGCTGCATCAGCTTCTCTCCCCCAACCCAACATGGAAAAGAGCCCTGTTTCTGCCAAACTAGATGCCCAAATTCTTGTTACAAAATCGAGAGGATGTGTATACCAGACATTGCCAAATTCTTATACAATATCTATTCTTTCTGTCTTTATTAACTTGACCCTGATTTTTTTTCCTCAGGGTTGGAAGGTGACAACTTAGTTCCCCAGGATTCCTTGCTACTAGTGATGGCCATGTAACCATTTCTGGCTAATGAGATGCAAGTGGCAATCTAATGCGTGGGGCTTCTGGGAAAGTAATTGTTTTCCTGGTATAAAGAAATACAGAAGTTCTGTGTGAAGTTTTGTGTCCTACCTTTGTAACGGTAGTGTGCTTTTTGAGGATAAGGGCTTCATCACTATTTTAAAGTCCTCCTCTACATTGTTTTTGCTGAGTGCACAGGAGCTTGATTGAACAAACAAGAATTAAAATGACACCAAATAACTTTGCAGGCACAAAGTTTGAATTTTAGAATGTGGATCAATGATTCTCTGAGTTCCTGTATGCTTTAAGAAATAAAGAAGATAAGTACATATATACAATGGAATATTACTCAGCCATCAAAAAGAACAAATAATGCCATCTGATCTGCATTGACATGGATGGACCTAGAGATGATGATACTAAGTGAAGAAGTCAGACAAGAAAGACAAATTTCATATAATAACACTTAACAGTCAGTTCAGTTCAGTTCAGTTGCTCAGTCATGTCCGACTCTTTGCAACCCCATGAATCGCAGCACACCAAAAAAAAAAAAAAATCCAAGCAAACTTTTTAAGAAAAGTCTACTTTTCAAAGCGAAAAGTAGACATTTGAAAAGACCTCCCTGGTGGTCCAGTGGTTGAGTCTGCCTTGCAATGCAGGGGCCATGGGTTCGATCCCTGGCTCGGGAGGATCCCACATGCCTTGGAGTAACTAAGCTGGTATGCCACGACTACCGAGGCCACATGCTAGGGCCCATGGTCTGCAACAAGGGAAGCCACTGCAGCGAGAAGCCTGTGCACCCCAGCGAAGCGTAGCCCTCACTTGCCACAACCAGAGAAAGCACATGTGCAGCAACAAAGACCCAGGGAAGCCAAAAATAGTCTAAACATGTTTTAAAAGCATGTGAAAAGAGAAACAGATGCACAGACGCAGAAAATGAACTTACAGTCACCAAAGGGGAAAGAGGGGAGAGGGATAAATTAGGATTGGGGGATTAATATACACTCACCGCTATATATAAAACAGATAACCAACAAGCACTTACTGTATAGCACAGAGAACCATATTCAATATGTAGTAACCTATAAGAAACACACATACACACACATACACTTATATGTATATATGTTTAACTGAATCACTGCACTGTACACCTAAAATTAACACAACACTGTAAGTCAACTCTACTTCAATAAAAAAAAGTAATCAAAAAAAAATAAAAGTAACATGAGAGGACTGCCAGATATTAAGATACACTATAATACTATGGGGCTTCCCAGGTGGTGCTGGTGGTAACGAATCCGCCCGCCAACGCAGGAGTTGTAAGGAAACTGGGTTTGATTTCTGGGTCAGAAAGATCCCCTGGAGTAGGAAATGGCAATCCATCCAGTATTCTAACCTGGAAAATTCCAAATGGACAAAGGAGCATGGTGGGCTATAGTCCATGGAGCCGCAAGGAGCTGGACATGACAGCACATGCATGTGCACGCACACACACACACACACACATAATGCTACAGTGACTAAGTTAATATAGTACTGGCACATGAAAGCACAGACAGATTAAAGGAACAGAATTTAAAGACCCCTCCCCAAAAGATTCACAAATAAACAGACATTTAACATACGATAAAAATATTTTTTGAAACAGTAAGAAAAAAATTGTTTCAACAAAATGTTACGTGTTCACCGCTCAGTCATGTCTGACTTTTTGTGACCCCATGGACTATATAGCCCACCAGGCTCCTCTGTCCATGAGATTCTCCAGGCAAGAATACTGGAGTGGGTTGCCATTTCCAGTGGACTCCAGGAGTTGGTGATGGACAGGGAGGCCTGGTGTGCTGCAGTTCATGGGGTCACAAAGAGTTAGATACGACTGAGCAACTGAACTGAACTGCATTTTGGATTTTTTTGTAAACTATGAGGGTTACTCATTTCTTCTAAGGGATTCTTGCCCACAGTAGTAGATGTAATGGTCATCTGAATTAAATTTGCCCATCAGTCCCTTTTAGTTCACTGATTCCCAAAATGTTGAAGTCCACTCTTGCCATCTCCTGTTTGACCTTTTCTAATTTACTTTGATTCACGGACCTAACATTCCAGGTTCCTATGCAATATTGCTCTTTATAGCATTGGACTTCACTTCCATCACCAGTCACATCCAAAACTGGGCATTGTTTTCACTTTGGCTTTGTCTCTTCATTGTTTCTGGAGTTATTTCTCCACTATTCTCCAGTAGCATATTGGGCACCTACCGACCTGGGGAGTTTCAGTGTCCTATCTTTTTGCCTTTTCATACTGTTTATGGGGTTCTCAGGGCAAGAATACTGAAGTGGTTTGCCATTCCCTTCTCCAGTGGACCATGTTTTGTCAGAACTCTCCACCATGACCCATCCACCTTGGGTGACCCTACTTGGCATGACTAAAATAGTTTCATTGAGTTCAACAAGGCTGTGATCCATGGGATCAGTTTGATTAGTTTTCTGTGATGGTGGTTTTCATNCTGAAGTGGTTTGCCATTCCCTTCTCCAGTGGACCATGTTTTGTCAGAACTCTCCACCATGACCCATCCACCTTGGGTGACCCTACTTGGCATGACTAAAATAGTTTCATTGAGTTCAACAAGGCTGTGATCCATGGGATCAGTTTGATTAGTTTTCTGTGATGGTGGTTTTCATTCTGTCTGCCCTCTGATGGAGAAGAATAAGGGGCTTATGGAAGCTTCCTGATGGGAGAAACTGACTCATTGAAACTGGGTCTTGTTCTGATGGGTGCAGCCATGCTCCATAAATCTTTAATCCAATTTTCTGTTGAAGGGCAGGGCTGTGTTCCCTCCCTGTTGTTTGATCTGGGACCAAACTATGGTGGAGGTAATTAAGATGATGGTGGCCTCCTTGAAAAGATACTGTGCACGAACTGCCCCACTCAGTGCCCCTGACCCTGCAGCAGGCCACAGCTGACCCACGCCTCTGCTGGAGACTCTTGGACACTCACAGGCAAGTCTGGGTCAGTCTCTTCGGGGCGGTGGTGGGGGTGGGGTCCCTGCTCCTTTCTCCTGGATTGGTGTGCACACGGTTTTGTTTGTGCCCTCCAAGAGTTTGTTTCCCCAGTCTTGTGTAAGTTCTGTAATCACATCCCACTGACCTCCAAAGTCCAATTCTTTGGGAATTTCAGTCCCTTTGCCAGATCCCCAGGTTGGGAAAGCTGTTGTGGGTCCTAGAACTTTCTTAACAGTATGAGAAGTTCTTTGGTATGATTATTCTGCAGTCTGTGGGTCTTTCACTTGGCAGCTCTATGGTGGGGTAATGGCGACCTCTTCAAAGAGGCAGGGCTTATGCCATAGGCTTTGTGACCTAGGTAGCTGCACCCAGAGCCTCTGCCCCTGCAGCAGGCCACTGCTGAACAGAGGGTCTGGCTCAGTCCCTGTGGGGTCTCTGGTTCCTGGTGCACACATGCTTTTGTTTCAGCCCTCCGAACATCTTTGGTGATTATAGGGTTTGATTCTAAACATGATTTCGCCCTTCCTACCATCTTGCTGGGGCTTCTCCTTTGCCCTTGGACCTGGGGTATTTTTTTTGGTGGGATCGAACATTCTCCTGTTGATGATTGCTCAGCAGTGAGTTGTAATTTTGGAGTTCTTGCAGGAGAAGATAAACATCATCTACAAAGTTTTATTTTATCCTTTCTAATCTCTGTGCCTTTTTCCCTCCTTGCCTTGTTCTTTTAAGGAAAAGGTGGTCAGTTTTTCACAATTAAGTGTGATGATAGCTGTAGATTTTTTAATAGATAGCCTTTACCAGGTTGAGGAAATTTCCCTCAATTCCTACTTTGCTGAGTGTTTTATTTGTGAATGGATGTTGAATTTCATCAAAGGCTTTTTTCTGCATTTATTAATATGATTATATGACTTGTTTTCCTTTATTCTGTTCATGTGAATATGTCTCTCTCTCATATTTTGGCCCTTGTTCATCATGTCTAATTAGGGAAAAGACCACTGTTACTATTTCTAACACTTCAACATCTTGGCATGATTCATGGAATGTAGGTTCAAGAGCATGATTTAGACAGTTTGAATCCAGTAATCTCCATAAAATGCTTTATAAACTGAAAAGCACCATATGTATTTAGATAGAATTGACTTAAGGAGCCTACTTGCTCTCCAAAACTTCTCTTAATCTCTGAAACTTCTGCCGTTAGTCTCATGCTTAAAAAAATCAATGTGAAGATAACAGAACTATGCACAATGAGATTTTGACCTTAAAAGGTCTTGCTTCCTACTTGTTGAGCTTGGGAGACCTGACTTACAGCTATGACAAAATACTTCCATTTGAGTGTCCAGTAATATTAATTAAAAACAACTGTTCCCCCCCCCAAAAAATCTGTATATTTATTGCCTATGTCCCAGTTTTTCACTGACCTGAAAATTCTGGGGGACTGAGAAGTCTATGGTTCTTGGTCTAAGCACTGGAGAAATCAGTGACTTAAAAGGAATATCAAATAATTTTAGATGGAGCTAGCACCTTCCCAGACTTCATTCAAGCTACACTACAAAGTTACAGTGATCAAAACAGGATTGTATCGGCACAAAAAACAGATTATAGATTAATGGAACAGGATAGAAAACCCAGAAATAAGTTCACACACCTATGATCAACTGATCTGTGACAAAGTAGTCAAGAATATACAATGGAGAATAGACAGTCTCTTCAATAAATGGTGCTGGGAAAACTGGACAGCTACATTTTAAAGAATGGGATTGAAATATTTCATCTCACCCTTTAAAAAAGTAAACTTAAAATGGATTAAAGATTTAAATGTAGAAACCATAAAGATCCTAGAAGAGAACATTGGGCAACATTATTTGACCTAAATTGTAGATTTTTTTTTTTGGATCTGTCTTTTAAGGCAAAAGAATAAAAGCAGAAAGGAACAAATGGGACCTAATTAAACCTAAAAGCTTTTGCATAAAGAAACCATCCACAAAACAAATCGACAGCGTACTGAATGAGAGAAAATATTTGCAAATGATATGGCTGACAACTGTGGTGCTGCAGAAGACTCTTGAGAGTCCCTTGGACAGCAAGGAGATCAAACTAGTCAATCCTAAAGGAAACCAGTCCTGAATATTCATTGGAGGGACTGTTGCTGAAGTTCCAGTACTTAAAGTGGCCAGCTGATGTGAAGAGCCAACTCATTGGAAAAGATCCTGACGCTGGGAAAGATTGAAGGCAAGAGGAGAAGAGGATGGCAGAGGATGAGATGGTTAGATGGCACCTCCAACTCAGTGGACGTGAATTTGAGCAAACTCTGGGAGATAGTGAAGGACAGGTAATCTGGGCCTGCTGAAGTCCATGGGATCACGAAGAGACACAACTTAGAGACTGAGCAATGGCAAAGGGCTGACGAGGGTTTAATATCCAAAATAAACAGCTCAGACAGTGCAATATACAAAAACAAACAAGCCTAATCAAAAATGGGCAGAATACTTGAACAGACATTTTTCCATCGAGGACACAGAGAGCTCAACATCACTAATTATTCCAGAAATGCAAATCAAAACCACAGTGAGATATCACCTCACGCTTGTCTGAATGGCTAAAAAGGAACACGAATAACAAATGTTCCGCGAGGGTGTGGAGAAAATGTAACCCTTGTACACTTTCGGTGGAAATGTAAATTGGTACAACCACTATGAAAACACTATGGAAGTTCCTCAAAAAACTAAAAGTATAGTTGCTGAATGATCCAGCAATCCCACTCCTGGATGTATATTTGAAAAGAAAAAAACCAAGAATTCAAAAAGAAAACACTGCACCCCAGTGTTCACAGCAAGCACTATTTACAATAACCAAAATATAGAAGCAACTGAGGTGTCCATCAACAGATGAATGGATAAAGAAGATATGGTATATGTATACTGTGGAATACTACTCAGCCATAAAAATGAAATCCTGCCATTTGCAGCAACGTGAATGCACCTAGAGGATGTTAATGCTTAGATAATTCAGAGAAAGACAAATACTGTAGAATCTAAAAAGACAAATGTATATAGCCAAAGAGAAACATATTCACAGATTATAAAAGCAAACTAGTGGTTACCAGTGGGGAGGGGGATGGAAGGAGGAGCAAGGTAGGAGTATGGCATTAAAAGAGATACAAACTACTATATATAAAATACATAAACATCAAGAATATATTATACAATATATGGAAATTATAGCCATTATCTCATAATAACTTTTAATGGAGAATAGTCTGTAAAAATACTGAATCTACTATGCACCTGAAACTAATGTAATATTGTAAATCAACTTTACTTCAATAAAAATAATAAAATTAATCAATGTGAGATGTGTGTTATATTTTCCAAATCCTGAGAGAATGGGAAAAAACCAGTGGGTGTTTATGGTAGTCGAGAAAGCTGGCATAGGTCTGGAATGCTGTTGTCGATGACTTACAGGACAACTAGACCCCAGGTTGATTGGGTGGGCTATCCCAGATTGTATGAGCTGAAAAAGGGATCTTCCTTAGGTGGCCTAGTTTACTTTCTCAGCAATAACCAACAAAGCCACAGTTTTAGAAACTATAGACAACTGAACTTGAGCAATGTCATCATCTGATTATTGAGTCATCCCAAGAGCTCGGGACTGCTGGTAAGGTCTCATTGAGTGTGGGTTTCTGATTGGTACTTTCCAGATCATTGTATATTTAAACCCTTTCCTTTGCTTAAGAGCAGGACTAAAGTTGAGGATAATCATTGAGAACTAGGAAGCAGTCTCTAGTTCAGAAGTCCTTTGAGGACTAAGCCTCTTCATAAACATGTTTACTAAGCATTAGTCCCATATATATTAGGACATTTCTGGTGGTGATGCAAGCACTAGCTCCCAAATAACATGTCCTACTTTTGAACAACTCCCAATCTTATAACCCTCTAACTATTGTTCTTATGAGCACTTTTCCCATATGTGTTAACTTCTTTAGGTATATTCCTGTTTATTGATATCATTCTTAAAACTTAGTGGCAGGGAACTCAAACAGGGGCTCTGTATCAACCTACAAGGGTGGGATGGGGAGGGAGATGGGAGGGAGGTTCAGGAAGGAGGGAATATATGTATACCTATGGCTGATTCATATTGATGTTTGACAGAAGACAGAAAAATTTTGTAAAGTAATTATCCTTCAATTAAAAAAATTAAAAAAATTTTAAATTTGGTGTCAAAAGCAATATAAGGTATGGAACCCCTTTCTTCTTAATTATGAACATTGCACTTGTGTTAATCTATTTGTTCCCACCAAAATTATAAAAAGATGAATATACATGTGTGGAGTTTGCAATAAATAAGACATAGTCACATTATGAGGAAGGATATAGGAAAATATACATCATTAGAATGTTAATTTACAAGCAAACCTAGAGCATTGGGTAAAAATGAGTGATAGCCTTATGGAAAACTGAATCTCATCAATGTAACCTAATTTTTTCCAGAACATTGTAAGGATCTGGAGGAAACAGGGCACATACATCTTGACTTTCTCATGCTGTTGATTTAATTATGAATAACATAATCAGCAGCAACCCAGGGAAGCATAGTTTAGCTTATATGTTACCACAGTCAGATGATGGGAAGGTCAGAGACATCAAGGATGTGCTGCTGGTATGGAGTAGCACTTACCAATTAACCAGAGGTCAGTCTGGGACCAACCAGTTCTTTGTTAAATAAACTTTAATCTTGTGTATACATTTGTGTGCCAGAAATACTGGAAACAGAAGTCAAAATAACCTGGATAAATTAGGTACTTACAAACTGGACAATGTCAAATGAAGGCTCATTTTGTAAACAGGAAGTTCACATTGGGGAATGGTTGGTTTTGTGTCTGTTCCTGGCAGAAAGAGCCACTGGTCAGGGTGAATCACGAGGTAGTTGAACCATCAATATAGTTATTGAACCATCAATAACTATAATATGTGTAAAGTACCACATCTTATAAACCAGGGCTCTGGCTAAGGATACTTACATGAGGCTGAGAGCAGCCAAAGATACAGTGAAGGCTTACAGTGGATAAAAATTTTGAAATAGAAGCAGGGACATATGCAGCTGGACAGGAAGGATATGAAAAAGAAGCAATTGGAAGTATTTTGTATTAAGTCAGTTCAGTTCAGTTGCTCAGTCATGTCCGACTCTGCGAACCCCATGAATCGCAGCACGCCAGGCCTCCCTGTCCATCACCAACTCCCAGAGTTCACTCAGACTCACGTCCATCGAGTCAGTGATGCCATCCAGCCATCTCATCCTCTGTCGTCCCCTTCTCCTCCTGCCCCCAATCCCTCCCAGCATCAGAGTCTTTTCCAATGAGTCAACTCTTCGCATCAGGTGACCAAAGTACTGGAATTTCAGCTTTAGCATCATTCCTTCCAAAGAAATCCCAGGGTTGATCTCCTTCACAATGGATTGGTTGGATCTCCTTGCAGTCCAAGGGACTCTCAAGAGTCTTCTCCAACACCACAGTTCAAAAGCATCAATTCTTCAGCACTCAGCCTTCTTCACAGTCCAACTCTCACATCCATACATGACCACTGGAAAAACCATAGCCTTGACTAGGCAGATCTCCTTCAGAATGGACTGGTTGGATCTCCTTGCAGTCCAAGGGACTCTCAACAGTCTTCTCCAAACCACAGTTTAAAAGCATCAATTCTTAGGCGCTCAGCTTTCTTCACAGTCCAGCTCTCACAACCATATATGACTACTGGAAAAACCACAGCCTTGACTAGACAGACCTTTGCTGGCAAAGTAGAATCTAAAATACAATGCTACTGGCTAAGTCACTTCAGTTGAGTCTGACTCTTTGCAACACTTTGCAACTCTTTGCAACACTATGGACTCATTGCAACAATTGAGTCTGACTTTTTGCAACACTATGTAGCCCACCAGGCTCCTCTGTCCATGGGATTCTCCAGGCAAGAATACTGGAGTGGGTCGCTGTGTCCTCCTCCAGGGGGATCTTTCCAACCCAGGGATCGAACCCAAGTCTCTTATGTCTCCTGCACTGGCAGTGGGCTCTTTACCACTAGCGCCACCTAGGAACAAAGCAGAAACAGATTCACTGAGGTAGAAAAAAAGCATGGTTACCAAAGGAGGAAGGAGGCTGGACAGCAATAAATTAGGAGGAATTTGGAATTAGTAGGTACAAACTGCTGCTGCTGCTGCTAAGTCGCTTCAGTCGTGTCCAACTCTGTGCGACCCCATAGACGGCAGCCCACCAGGCTCCCCTGTCCCTGGGATTCTCCAGGCAAGAACACTGGAGTGGGTCGCCATTTCCTTCTCCAGTGCATGAAAGTGAAAAGTGAAAGTGAAGTCGCTCAGTCGAGTCCAACTCAGCGACCTCATGGACTGCAGCCCACCAGGCTCCTCCATGGGATTTTCCAGGCAAGAGTACTGGAGTGGTGCCATTGCCTTTTCCCACAAACTACTATATATAAAATACATAGACAACAAGGTTCTATTGTACAGCACAGAAACTTTATTCAATAGCCTGTAATAAACCATAGTGGAAGAGTATGTGTATATGTGTGTGTATATATATATATATATATATATACTTAGATGTTTATGTATTTATATTTATATATAAGCATGTTTAGTTGCTCAGTCGTGTCCAACTCTGCGACCCTATGGACTGTAGTCCCCCAGGCTCCTCTGTCCATGTGATTCTCCAGGCAAGAATATTGGAGTGGGTTGCCATTTCCTCCTCCAGGACATCTTCCCAACCCAGGGATTGAACCCAGGTCTCCTGCATTTCCTATGTTGGCAGGTGGATTCTTTACCACTGAGCCACCTGGGAAGCTCTCTCTCTCTATGTGTGTGTGTGTCTGTGTGTGCGCATGTGTGTGTGTAGCTGAATCACTTTGCTGTACACCAGAAACGAATGCAACACTGTAACCAACTACACTTCAATAGAAAAAATTAATAATGAAATCATTCATCAGGCATATGTCTTCTGCCTTCAGCCATTTCCCTCTTCTGGCCTGGAATACAAATACAATGCCTGAAGGTGCAGCATCCATCTGTGAGAATGGAGAAAGCTACACGGCCTCAGTGGCAGAGCAGAAAAACAAGGAGCTGCTGCCCCAGCTGTGGAACACCTTGCCATGGACTTTTCTGGAGGGAGAAAAAGAGACCTTGTACTTGTTTTAGTTTCTGCAACATGTAACGAGACACAATCATGACTGATATAAAGGTGGGACGGGTGCTGAGAAAAAGGAGGATAAGACAGAAAGGCAGAAAGCCAGGCCAGTCCATTTCAGAAAGAAGTGGATGGGAGGAAGGAGGGAGCAGAAGACCCAGACTGCGATAAGGGAGCCAGGTGGGTGTTGGCACAGAGATCACGTGAGAAGAAAAGGCCTTTGGAAGTGTTATTAGCGCTTAGGAATCAGAGCGCCTGAAAGATCGCCAGCAGGGTCCTGTCACAATGGAATTCCTTCTCAATACCTCTGGCTGCTGCATTTTACCTTTGTGTATAGTCGGGGGAAGGGTGTCTCTGCAGTGACCCAGCCAGGTGGAGCCCCAGTATTTACTCTGGTGAATAAGCATCAACTCCGGCACATTCTGAAAGAGCAGGGACAAGGTGGCAGGAGGTGTGAGGTCAATCATCCTTTCACAGTTCACTACGGAATCTCAAGCCAGTATGCTGCCATGTGTGGCTTCAGGCTCGCCTCGGGGAAGCAGGGGAGCAGACCAAATGTGTGGGGAGAGGCCTTTCGGCTCAGTGCCTATAGTAGCCCAGGAGTTACTGCAAGAGAGCATACCTGGACTCCTAGAAGGCTATCCCTGCTTTGGGTAGCGTTCCTTTTGGGCTTTGATGGCTGTACAGGGTGTGAAGGAAAGAACCACGTGCAGAAAGAATGAAGGTTATCCTAAGTCATGAACACCTGTCCACCAGCCACTCTGACTTGAGCACCCTGATGAAGATAGCCTAAAGAGAAGTCAGAGCTCTGTAGCTGGAGCTCTGCAGCTTCCCCAAAGCCCTTCCCACATGGCCAGCCTAGACTCGGGGCCTTTCTTTCCCTTGTTTCCTACACACGTCCTCCTGTCTGGTTCCCAAGCCACCCACAGAGTCCTCAGCCTCTTGTGACACTCCATACGGCCCTCTCGCTCATCCAGTCCCACCCTCTCCCTGTAGGGGGTGGCTTCCCTTTTTGACCTGGAAAACTCCTACCCATCCTTCAGGGCCCAGATCAAGTATTTTGAGAAAAAGAAAAGCAGCCCTGGGAGCTTTCAGCTAGTCACTGCACCAGCTGCTACCAGCTAGGTCATGATGTCCCCTCGATAAGCAGTTTCATAGAATATCAACACCAGCTGAGAACTCTGACAGTGATACCATGTGGATATCATACTTGAATAGCGAGAGGAACAGAGACACTGCGCAACCAGGAAAAGGACCACATCTCCCCTCCCGGGGTTGAAAAGAGCTGCCATGGCTTCTTTTTCAAGAGCATCTCTATTCCCCACTTCATTCCTCCCGTCTCCTAGACGACAAGTATTAAGATACCCAGTCATCAAACTGCCCCTCTTTCTAACAACACTGTCCCAGAATAGACCTCACTTCCTTGTACTCAAATCGCCAAGCACAAGCCCAAAGCCCCCATGAAGCCCCTCCAAGCCGTTCTCACCCAGCTCTGCACAGTTCCCTGGGACGCGCGTTGTCTCTTCACGCAGCAGCTTACGAGCCCAAGTCCAACTCCTGTGCGTTCCTGGGGCCCTTGGCAAGTGGTTGGTGACAATCTATTCCTCTTCAATCTGCTCCAATCCAGCAGAGCTCATCCCCCCTCCCATTGACATCTACTATCTGGAACATTCTGCTGTAACATTTCTCCCTGGTTCCACCGTCTTGCTACCTCTCTCCCAAAGGGCCTGCTCATTCCCTCGTGATGGGGTCCATGTCTTCCTCTGCACTGAACAGGTCCCTTGGGTGTCTTTGGAACAAATGCCCCAAGACCAACCACCACTGGCAGTTCCCTGGCAGCCCAGTGGTTAGGGCTTGGCACTTTCAATGCAGTGACCCGGGTTCAATCCCTGGTTGGGGAAGTAACAGCCCACAAGTGCCACACATGGCCAAAAAAATTTTTTTTAATAAATATTCTTTTAAAAGACCCCACATCACAAAGCAGCATGGCTAGGCCTCTAAGAATCTCAAGCCTAAGCACCGAAATGTTCCTAACTCTTCCCCCTTCGTAGCGCACACATCACGTGGAACCACAGGACGGGAGTATTAGAAAGTCTTCATCAGCACCTGCCCTGCTGCTTCTCATTTCTGCCCTGTGCGCTCTTCCTAAATTTGCAACCTTGCCATCACGCCGACAGCCCGTCGAGGCCACCTCTGTGACGGCAGCCTCCCCTGACAGCGAGATGCTGCGTTATTGCAAGAGGAGGACTGCAACGGCAGGCAAATAACAGGGGCACAAGTTAATGAGTTGAGAGTGCCGAGCTCCTTCAACAGAGGAAAGAAAGAAAGAGTCCTGAGGATTAAATCACACCCACAAAGTGTCTGCAAAGAGGCGCCAGAGGGGCTGCTGGCAGCCTGGGGTCGAGGTTTAACATGCACCAACAGCAGCCCCACGAAGCAGGCTTGTGGAGCGCAGCATTTGCTGAAGTGCCCTTTCTATCTCTTTTCCAGTTTAAACACATGGACGTGCAGGCCAGCTTCACTTCTCCTGGCCCTGGCTCGACAGGACACCACCAGGAAAGACGGCCACAGTCCATCTTCCAAGGTTCTCTGCACAGAACTGCAACTGCTTTCACAAGGAAAACGTGATTTTGCTCAGCCTTATGGGATGTGCAGCAAATTTTTTTTTTCAAAGACAGCTTAGGTGCGGGTTTTTTTTTTCCCTTCTCTGAAATGGTTCCCTATATGACAAGGGTAGTACAAACAACACTCACTCACCAAAATTTAAAATGAAAACTTAAGTCAGAGAGACAAATACCTATGATATCGCATATATGTGGGATCTTAAAAGGGTGATACAAATGAGCTTATATACAAAACAGAAAGAGGCTCACAGACATAGAGAATGGACTGTGGTTACCAAGGGTGAAAGGGAGTAGGGGAGAGATAAATTAGGAGGTTAGGATTAACAGATACACACTAGTATATATAAAAATAGATAATCAACAAAGACCCGCTGTATAGCACAGAGAACTCTACTCAAGATCTCATAATAACCCACAATGGAAACAAGTATGAAAAAGAATATGACTATATACCTATAACTGAATCACCTTGCTGGATGCCTGAAATTAACACAACCTTGGAAATCAACTACACCTCAATAAAATGTTTTTAAAAAACAAAATGTCTTCTCTGCTCCCATTTTCCCACTCCCTCGTACAGATTCAGACCCCACAGCCCAGTACCTCGCTCTCATCAGAAAGGAAACAGGGTCACAGACACACACAGGAGAGAAGGGGCCCAGCAGGACTCTCTGGAAGAGAAGAGACTTTTTCTTGTCATCTCTTTTGCCATAGTTGAGGGGAGGTTGAAATAGAACAAAATGACCCCTTTCTCTTTTTTTTTTCCAACAAAAATTAATTCTGCAGCCACAGGAAGGGTTGTAAACCAGACGCTGCCTCTCAATAGTTTAAGAAACATGTGACCTGCAGAATCACCTCAGTTTTGTCACCTGGAAAGTAGGGTTCTCTTATCTGACCTTAACATCAAAGGGATGTTATAAGAGACATTCATACAATATCTTTAAAGTCCCTGTGATTTCTCAGAGGAAAAAAAAAACTGAATATGAGGTGAGACTGTCAAATATAGTGTAGGCATGTCCAAAAGTGAGTGAAACAAGTCTTAGCCCTCACACCACAACTCGCCTTGCTGCTCAGAATGCCAGCCCAGCCAGGACTAATAGTGGCGGTTGGGGGGGGACGCCCGGGCTGCTGACGGGAAACTGCACGGTGTCGCGTGTTTCTCTGCACCTGACCTGCACTGGAATCGGGGACACATCTGGTTCCTGAACTTGGTCCTGTTTTATCTCACAGCGCGGTGGGCCTCCAGGGAGTCAGAGGGAAGGGTCAGCCCTCCCACCCCACCATGCAGTCCTCCTGGAGCCTGAGCGCCATCACTGCCCACCCATCACCCCACCATCATCACCAGCTACTCATCACCATTCCCTGCCTAGACCTCCATCACTCAACTCATACCCATCACCACCCACCGGACCACCATCACCCTCCCACCCCCACGAGCACGTGCTAGTGTTACCAACCAGGGTTCTTGGCCTTCCTCAATCAATAGAAATTGATCGGAGGCCAGACAAGAAATTCAGACGAGGTTCTACTGGGCCCCTGCTGCAGAAGAGGTGGGGGGCGAGAACAAACAGCAGTCCCTTGCTCTCTCACTCCCTTGGTGGGCCGGCAGGGTGGCGGGGGGAGGCGAGCTCATTCCTTACATGGCGTGAGGGTAGGGGTGTGTTCAGGGGTCAGACCAGAGGGGTGCTTAGATGGTTTGCCCACACGCTCCCTTTAGGTAGTGTGTGCAGAGAGCATGCACAGTATCTGCTTTTGCTCCAGGCTCTTCAAAAGTGGCAGTTGGTTTTTTCAGTCTCTCTGTATCTTTTATCCAGAATTTGCCCTAACTGCATGTGCAACACAGTTATTTTTAGCCCCATATAGTTTCTTTGTATTTTGATGCTGGAAGAGAGGTGTGGCCAGGTACAAATGTGCATGCGCGCTCACCGACTCTTTCCAACCCCGTTCACTGTAGCCCTCCAGGCTGTTCTGTCCATGGACTATCCCAGGCAAGAATACTGCAGCGAGCTGCCATTTCCTCCTCCAGGTGATCTTCCTGATCCCGGGACCAAACCCACGTCTCCTGCATTTGTAGGCAGATTCGTTACCACTGGCGCCACCTGGGAAGCCCAGCCAGGTGCAAGCACTGCAGCAAAGGGTCCCAGGCCTGTCTCCCTGTTTCAAAAACTAACCTTATACACGGAGGGCAGAGAAAGACCAAGGAAAGAGGCAGTCACTCCAGGTGAGGAGGAGGCAGGCGTGACAAGCCAGGGAACTTACAGATGAGGCTGGTCTGGGGCACCACAGTCAAGGGCATCTCCCCACCCACCTGCCAGAATCTTCCAAGTTTAAACAGAGGCCTTAACATACACGGTCCAGATGATCCCAATACCTTACTCTCTCTCAAGGCTGTGTCCTTGAAACTGGCTCCCCTGAGGGGCCGTGGGTGGAAGGTACCTCCCAAGGACAGGGGGAGGTGGGAGGGGGTGGCAGTTCTCAGGTCACCTGCGAGGAGACAGGGTCCACGGAGCTGACTGCTGGTCTAGACTGTCCAGTAGATCCACGCAAACCTTTCTATTTGTCATCAGAGACCATTTAGCAAGTCGCCTAGGACAATAACAGTAATAATCATAATAGCTCATAATTCTGAGTACTCACTGCGTTACCAGAGACCATTCTTAGAGCTTTTCATGTGTCAGCTCATAATCACTTCATGAAGGAGGTGTTACTGGACCTATTTTCCATCTGGGGGAGCTGAATCACAGAGACCAAGTGATCTGCTTTGCTTCAAGTCCTACAGCTAGTAAGTGTCAGACCCACCCAGAGCCCATGACCACCGTGTCACATTGTTATCCCTCAAAATAAATACAGGGCACGTTAGTGAAGGGCACTGGTTAAGTTCCCTGGGTTACTGGGGAACCCGGGCCAGAAAGCCCAGCTGAAGCTGCAGCCGTTCATACTCTGGGCCATTTGCTCGCCCCCAGTACACCACACACTCGAGGAGAAAGCTATGGTCCTCAGTGATAACAGCCAGGCACGGTGCTAGCCATGTACACCCTTGGTTTTCTTCATCCTCACAAGGATCTCCTGAGGTAGGCATAATATCTTTCTCATTTTATCCAAGAGGAAACTGAGGCTGGGAGCAAATCTACAACCTGTCTGACTGGCATGCGGTAATACATCTGAGAGAACATCACAGTGGTCACCCGGACCCAGTGTGTGGGTTCTGTACGAAACTAGAAGCCACAGGCCTTGGGTCTCTGCTGCGGCCTCAGCATCCAGGATGGAGCCTGAAAGGTCAGCTACAGTAGATGAAGACACCCCATGCATGCCTGAAGGGAGGAATGACTGAAAGAAACAGCGGTACTCCTAATCAAAAAAACAGCCAGATGTATCCAGGACATGGAACAACAGACTGGTTCCAAATAGGAAAAGGAGTACGTCAAGGCTGTATATTGTCACCCTGCTTATTTAACTTCTATGCAGAGTACATCATGAGAAACGCTGGACTGGAAGAAACACAGGCTGAAATCAAGATTGCCGGGAGAAACATCAATAACCTCAGATATGCAGATGACACCACCCTTATGGCAGAAAGTGAAGAGGAACTAAAGAGCCTCTTGATGAAAGTGAAGGAGGAGAGTGAAAAAGTTGGCTTAAAGCTCACAATTCAGAAAACGAAGATCATGGCATCTGGTCCCATCACTTCATGGCAAATAGATGGGGAAACAGTGGAAACAGTGTCAGACTTTATTTTTCTGGGCCCCCAAATCACTGCAGACGGTAACTGCAGCCATGAAATTAAAAGATGCTTACTCCTTGGAAGGAAAGTTATGACCAACCTAGACAGCATATTGAAAAGCAGAGACATTACTTTGTCAACAAAGTCCATCTAGTCAAGGCTACGGTTTTTCCAGTGGTCATGTATGGATGTGAGAGTTGGACTATAAAGAAAGCTGAGCACCAAAGAATTGATGCTTTTGAACTGTGGTGTTGGAGAAGACTCTTGAGAGTCCCTTGGACTGCAAGGAGATCCAACCGGTCCATCCTAAAGGAGATCAGTCCTGGGTGTTCATTGGAAGGACTGATGTTGAGGCTGAAACTCCAGTACTTTGGACACCTGATGCGAAGAGCTGACTCATTGGAAAAAACCCTGATGCTGGGAAAAATTGAGGGCAGGAGAAGGGGCTGACAGAGGATGAGATAGTTGGATGGCATCACCGACTCAACGGATATGGGTTTGGGTGGACTCCGGGAGTTGGTGATGGACAGGGAGGCCTGGCATGCTGAGATTCACGGGGTTGCAAAGAGTCGGACACGACTGAGCGACTGAACTGAACTGATACCCAGAGACACATGCACCCCAGTGTTCACTGCAGCATTATTTACAAGAACCAGGACATGGAAGCAACCTGAATGTCCACAGACAGAGGAAAGGATAAAGAAGGTGTGGTATGTATAGACAATAGAATATTTCTCAGACACAAAAAAATAATAATAATGCCATTTGCAATGACATGGATGAATCTAGAGATTGTCACACTGAGTGAAGTCAGAGAAAGCCAAATATCATATGGTATCACATATGCAGAACCAAAAAAAAATGGTACAAATGAACTTATTTATGAAACAGAAACAGTTACAGGTGTAGAAAACAGTCTTACAGTTACCAGGGAGGAAACGAGGGTGAGGGATAAATTGAGAGATTGGGACTGACATATACACATTGCTATAAATAAAACAAGTAACTAATAAGGACCTACTGTATAGCATTCCACTTAATACTCTGAAATGACATTTATGGAAAAAGAATCTTAAGAGTGGTTATGTGAATATGCATAACTAATCCACTTTGCTGTACACCTGAAACTAATACAACTAATACAATTGTAAATCAACTATCCTCCAAAAAACATTTTTTAAAATCGTGCTGATATTGACCCAAAAGGGATGGAGTACCCATATTCCTAGAGATTATTCAATATTGTGATATTAAATAAAGCTAATATTTTATAGGGCTTCTCTGGTGGCTTAGACAGTAAAGAATCTGCCTGCAATGTGGGAGACCTGGGTTCGATCCTTGGGTTGGGAAGACCCCCTGGAGAAGGGAAAGGCCACCCACTCCAGTATTCTTGCCTGGAAAAGTCCATGGACAGAGCAGCCTGGTAGGCTACCGTCCATGTGGGGTTGCAAGGAGTCGGACATGACTGAAGCGATTTAGCACAGAACAGCAATATTTTATAATTTAAAAATGTAATAACAGCCAACAATCCTTAAAGGTCAGAAGAGCAGGGAGAGAGAGCAAACACGTTAATTTTAGAGTCACTGTGGCAGGTGGCTGGAGCCCAGAGCCAGCCTCTGCGGTCGGGACCCCACCCACAACATCATTTTCCTCCAGTCCCACCCTACTTCTATGTGGGGGCAAGTGAGGGTTCGCACAGCTGTTCCTCTGACCCAGGCTCATTTGTAAAAGTGGCTGCTGCCCTTTACAATGAGACACTCTCAGACCTTCATTCTGAGCCCTTAAATATATCCAGTGACCTATGTGCTGACGTGTGTGGTCAAAGGACGTAGTGTAAGATTGTTCCCATTAAAATCAGCCCTGGGGTAACCGCCATGTCACCAAGTTGCAGGCCTGGCTGGGTCCTGGGATTTTTTATAGAATCAGAGTCTCTCTGTGCCTATAAAGTTCCGTTTGTATAAAGACCCTCCCAGAGTCTGGGGGAAAATGGATACACGTTTATGTGTGGCTGAGTTGCTCTGCTGTGCACCTGAAGCTATCACAACACTGTTAATCAGCTATACTCCAATATAAAATAAAAAAGTTTAAAAGAAATAAATAATAAAGTCCTTCCCTCCTACTCCATCTCCCGCCTCTGCCCTCCCCCCACACACACAAGTACAGCCACTCCGACAGCTGCTGACTTAATGAAAACCCTTCAGCTTTGTTTCTGTCCTAATGGAGGGTCTGTTCCTAGCAGAACAACAAGACAAGTATACTCTCTGCTTCATAAATTTGGTTGTGTGTTTTGTTTTGTTTGCAGGGTTGGGAATAGGGAGACACAGCAAACGAGCTGTGGGCATTAAACAAGTTCTCATCTGTAGGAGAACGGTTTTTCTTATCACATCTTCCTAGATTCACAACACCTAGATGCCTCAGCTCATGGTGGGATATCAGCTTCAGCGCCTCATCACGGGGCCTCAATTACATTGTTAACAGTAACGAAAAAAAACTGGAACCAATTTTAGAACAAGAGTTAAAAGAGGAATAAGAAAAATCCCTGCTGTGATCTTTTAAAGCATTAGTTGGGAAATAGTTCCCTCCTGTGGTCTAAGTGGAAATTGCCACTCTTACCCAGAAAGCTTTCCAGTATCTAGAGGTTAATACATTTTCTTGTGCTGCTGTGAACCAAATGGACAGTGAGGCAAAGCCTATAGACCTCTTCCTAAATTCATAAAGCAAAATATATAGAGTTACAAAGGGAACCAATTATATTTAGATTTATTTTCCAATTATTATAAACAAGTGGGATCTATACTAATATGTGCTTTTTTGACAGTAAATAACAAGACTTCGTGGCAGGTCTATTTATCATAAATGCAAAGTAGTGATGAGTATAAATGACATTTTGAAAAATCAGTGGCAACTGTAATACGATATACAAATACCTAGGATTTTGAGAAGAGATATATCACAGGCACCAGTAACACCACGCTGGTCAGGATTTGACCTTTTGTTGTCATTTATAATTGGAGGAAATTCTGTATTTCAGTTGTGTGCATGCTCAGTCACTCGGGCATGTCCAGCTCTTTGCTATCTTATGGACTGTAGCCGCCAGGCTCCACTGTCTGCAGGGTTCTCCAAGCAAGAATACTGGAGTGGGTTGCCATTCCCTTCTCCAGCGGATCTTGCCGACCCTGGGATCGAACCCCATCTCTTGCATCTCCTGCATGGGCAGATGGGTTCTTTACTATAGAGCCACCTGGGAAGGCATAGGTCAGTGAGAGCTTAGTAAATACAAAGCCCCCAATTTTTCTCATCCTAGCAGAGGATTCTACTTCCTGAATTCCATCCCCTTGAGGACCCTTTGGGGTTATGAGACCTAAGTAGTTTATCTACCTTAATTTATTCATGGAGTGGTTTACCCTCAGGAGGCATGGAGTTTACCAGTTTTGTAGAATTTCAGGGGGAAATGCTAGTGTTAGCTCCAGGGTGTGAGAACTGAGGAATCTGGATGAAATGGCCAGTGAAACACTACTCTGAAAAGCAGGACACCAGCTTCCTGTTGCATCCTGGCTAAACATGCCAGAAACGGAAGTGAATTACAGCCAAATGGAAATAAGCCTGAAGCCATAGAACGTGCCAACACTTTCACCAAATTCTCCCCAAGTGATGGAGAGTTTGTGCTCGAAACCATTACAACAGCCAGCAGCACCTACCTGAGCAGGTGTTGGGGACGCTGCTCCTTTCCTGCCATCAGGGAGGCAGAGGCTTACAGCCCAGGGTCCCGCCCAGAATCACACAGGACCCAGCCCAGGTCAGGCTGCTTCCTTCTACCAACCAGTCTTCAACCTCCGCTCAGTGCTGCCGGGGTTTCGTAAATTGGGGACTCTCGGGGTGAAGTCAACAGCCCCTGTGAGAAGGCCCCTGACCCCAGGAAGACCCCAGTGAATGAACCCAGGGGTTAGCCAAGGACCCCAACGTGGAATGAAAAGTTGAAGGGGAAGCCTGTCCTCTGGGAAGGGCAGCTGTGAGCAGGACCCAGGGGTTAGCCAAGGACTCCCCCCAAGTCGGGGAGGACGACCCAAGAGCATGACAACAACGGACCCCTAGTCCAGAATGTCCGGCCCACTTGCAACAAGGCTCTCATCTACCAAGCAGTTCCACAGCACGTCCAGATGCATCCCTTCTCCCTGCTGGGCTCCCCAAACCTCACGTGGCTGCCCCTCTCCTACACAAACCCTCCTGGGACCTCTGTTGCCAGCGGGGCTCTCTTGCTGCCAGCCTTTCACACCCCTGCACTCCCCACACGTGGCCTTCATCTAAACACTTCACTGCTGGGACTTCTCTGGTTGTCTAGCGGTTAAGAATCTGGGCTTTCCGTGAGCCACAACTGCTGAGCCCCCGCTCTAGTGCCTGCAAGCCACACCTAGTGGTCCAGAGTGCCTAGAGCCAGCGCTCTGCAACAAAAGAAGCCTGCACAACACAACAGCTGTCCCCTCTCGCTGCAACTAGAACAAGCCTGAGCGCAGCAACGAAGACTCAGCGCCGCCCAAATCAAAAAGAAAAGAAAACAAAAGAATTGTGAGGAATAATATAATTCAGAACGAAATAAAGAATATCTGAAAAAAAAAAAAAAGAATCCGGGCTTTCATTGCACAGGTCATGGGTTCGATCCCCAGTGGGAGAACTAAGATCCTGCATGCCACCAAAAAATGAATAAATAAACACTTCACTGCCCAACCGGCCGCCACTGCCTCCCTGTACACACACACACACACACACAGGGGTCTCCCTTGGCCATCTAGACACAGCAGGAAGGGGTGGAGGAGATAAAATGGCTGATGGCAAGACGAGCTCATCTGCTGTCAGGAAAACCCCGAAGTGACAACTAACTGCAGAACAACCACAGACAAAAAAAGACTGGAACCTACCAAAAAAGAACCCTGACTCCAAAGGCAAAGCCTCAGTGAGACAGTAGAAGGGGTGCTTTCACAATACAATCAAACCCCACACCCACTGGATGGGTGACCTGCAAACTGGAAAAGAATTCTGTCGCTGAGGTTCTCCCACAGGAGAGTTCTGAGCCCCATGTCACACTCCAGGGACCTCGGGGTCTGGCATCAGGAGGAGGAACCCCAAGAGCATCTGATTTTGAAGGCCAGTGCGGCTTGAGTGCCACACAGGGCTAGGGGAAGCAGGCTGAGACTTCATTGGCTTTCTGTGGGGTTTTTTGGCTTTGCTTTTTATGGAGGTTTTTTGTTTGTTTTTTGCCACACTGCCTGGCTTGTGAGATTTTAGTTCCCCGACGACCAGGGCAACCAAGGGATTGAACCCACAAGCCCTACAGTGGGAGCAAGAAGCCGTAATCACTGGTCGGCCAGGGAGGTCGCCAGAGACTCCAGCTTGGAGGGCACACGAGGCGTGCGGTGCGCTGGGACTCAGGGCAACAGCAGTGACGCCACAGGAGCCTGGGCCGCGCCTACCTCGGGCCTTGGAGGGTGTCCTGGGAAGGCGCGAGCGGACACTGGTGGCCGAGCCACGGGGAAGGCTCCTCAGCGGGAGCTCTCCGCAGGCCGCCGCGTGGGCGCTGCGACCACAGCCCTTACTTAGGCCCCGGTGCGGGACCCTTCAGGACCAACAACCAACAGGACGGGAACGCAGCTCCATCCATCAGCAGACAGCCGGCCTCAAGTCGTCCTGACCCCGCAGCCCTCTCTAAACAAACATATCTGAAGTCCCGGCCCAGCCCACCAGAGGGACGAAGCCAGCCCCGCCCACCCGGAAGTCTGCAGGAGCCCCGGACCACGCCCATGCACTCCGGCGTGGTCAGCAGAGCCGGTTCAGTTCAGTCGCTCAGTTGTGTCCGACTCTTTGCGACCCCATGAATCGCAGCACGCCAGGCCTCCCTGTTCATCACCATCTCCCAGAGTTCACTCAGACTCACGTCCATCGAGTCCGTGATGCCATCCAGCCATCTCATCCTCGGTCGTCCCCTTCTCCTCCTGCCCCCAGTCCCTCCCAGCATCAGAGTCTTTTCCAATGAGTCAACTCTTCGCATGAGGTGGCCAAAGTACTGGAGTTTCAGCTTTAGCATCATTCCTTCCAAAGAAACCCCAGGGCTGATC
>SJYX01021796.1:267348-296453 GCA_006410675.1 Oreotragus oreotragus | reverse complement strand
CAGGATTTGAAACAGCTCAACTGGAATTCCATCACCTCCACTCGCTTTGTTCGTAGTGATGCTTTCTAAGGCCCACTTGACTTCACATTCCAAGATGTCTGGCTCTAGATGAGTGATCACATCATCATGATTATCTGGGTCGTGAAGATCTTTTTTGTACAGTTCTTCCGTGTATTCTTGCCACCTCTTCTTAATATCTTCTGCTTCTGTTAGGTCCAGACCATTTCTGTGCAAGACCGACCAGCGCACTAAGCGCAGGTGGCTGCAAGAGGAGCTACCCCACGTTCGAGGTCAGGGGCAGCGGCCTAGAGTGCCAGGCTGTGGCGGCACAGGAACGGCCAGGAGGAGCTACTCCGCGTCTGAGGTCAGGGGCGGCCGGGAGGAGACACCAGAGCCAGAGGAACTACCATCCTGCGTCGGGCAGAGCAGAGACCACAAACACAGGAAGTGAAGCAGAACACCACAGTTCCTGACAAAGGCATGGGATAAAACCCCAGAAGAAGAACTAAGTGAGGTGGCGAGAGGCAATCTACCTGACAAAGAGTTAAGAGCAATGACCGTGAAGATCTGAGCCGAGGTCTCGGATGAACCCAGTGGAAGCAGCAGCAGTGGTGTCCCATTGCCTGCGCTCTGCAGGCTTCTTCTGGATTCTTGACCATTCCAAGCCCTCCTCGGCCATCTCACCAACTGCAAGCTCTGTCTATGGCCGAAAACCTGTTTAATGTCCCGGGTCTCCCCCACAGCATGCAGTGGACTCGTCAGGACATTCTTTCTCAAGCAGGGTGTCCCTTACCTGCCTCATCTTGCTGTCCTTCCTAAGCAGGTCTCTCCCCAGGGTGCCCAGGCCACCCCATGAGGATGGACCGAGGGTCACCCTTACACTTGGGATGCAGGCTCCATCCCATTTCCCGAGGGTCTGAGACACATCCCCGTGTGCTGGCCTCTGGCAGAGCCTGGTTCCCCTCACTCACCAGTACCAGCTTTTATAGCATCAGTGCCTGGAGAAGGGGTGAGGGTGAGGCTGGGTCACACAGAGCTTGGGATGGGAGGTGCCGCTCATGTCTGTCGGCACCTGTCCTGAGTGTCCAGGTTCGTCTGTGAAGTCCAGAACTCTGCGGAAGGCCCTTCTGACCTCTCCTGACCAGTGGGTGCGGAACTTTCCAGCAGCCCACTGTGTGTTTGCAAGGGTGCAGCTCCTGGAAGCTGAAGGGGAGTCCGCCTCACCCACTGAGCCTCCTTTGCTCTGAGAGCACAGCCCTGGGGGCCCTGGTATTTCATTTACACCTATGGTTTCTCAACCACCAACCTGCCTCACAGGAATGAGCCACGAGGAGATGCAGACCTGGGACCAAGTTGGAGCTTTATCCTTCAACGTCCCAACTTCTAGTGGGCTCATTTCCACCATAGCATGACAGGCTTCCCCACAACTGAGGCAACTCCTTGGCCTGGGCCTTACATGGCATGACTGGGCCGGGGCCACCTTAGGATTCAAGCAGAGAAACATGAATCTCCTCAGCACTGTCTCATGGGTACTTTACCTTCTCCCCTCCATCCTGCCAACCGCGTATCTGACCAGCAGGTGAAAACATTCAGATCACTCATTTGAACACCAATAGAGGCTTTCAAGGACTTGCCCAGTGACTCAGAGGTCAAGAATCTGCCTGCCAATGTAGGAGATGCGGGTTCGATCCCTGGGTCGGGAAGATCCCCTGGAGGAGGAAATGGCAAACCCACTCCAGTATTCTTGCCTGGAGAACCCCACAGACAGAGGAACCTGGTGGGCTACAGTCCAGGGGGTCTCAGAGTCAGACACAATTGAACAAGAAGCTTCCAGGAGCCCTGCCATTTCTGTTCACCAGTTCTCCAGCGGGGCCTCAGCCAGTCCAACCAAATGAATGCAGTGTTGTTAGCAGAAGGGCCTTTCCTAGAGTTCTAGACTTCACGGACAAACCTGGACACTCCGACCATGGGTGCAAGTATGAGTGGCACCAACTTCCCTTGCTCTCCAGAGATGGCCCGAATGCAGTAGGCAGCTAGGAACTGAAGCTGAGCAGCACGGGTACATAAGAAATACCTATTGACTGAAGTCACTCATTTCCGACTCTGAGGCCCGTCCCACAGGGTGATGAGAAATTCAGCCGCAGTCATTACTGACTTCCCACACTATCAGCCAAGGCAGTGGCAGGTGCTGGGTTACCACTCCATGCTGTCCAGCCTCATGGTCCCTTCAAAGACGGAAGCTTCGCCCCATCTAGAGCATGATACCCTCTGGACCCGCTTCTAAAAATGCTGTCCTAAAACCTGTCTCCTGGGGGGCTGTTGCTGCTTCAACTCCTGGCCCGAGACTCCAGCTTCTGCTCCCTACCCAGCAAACAACCCCTGGGTCAGAAACATGCAAAGCATTTAAGCTAGCTTGTTGGCACTGAGAGGAGGAAGAAGGAAATGGGAGAATTCCCACAAATTCACACTTAAACCTATAGTTGTTCCCAGTTCAATTTCACTCTTTGCTGGAATATAAATTCCCTGAGGGCACAACTATATTCCCAGCACCTAGTCAATAGCCTTTTGATATTTAATTTTTAATTATTGGGGAGAAAAAAATGAATAGGTGAATGGATAGATGGATGTAAGAAATGAGAGCAAATGCCTTATAGAACAAAGATGCCAGACTTCCCTGATGGTCCTGTGGCTGAGACTCTGAGCTCCTCCAATGCAGAGGACCTGGGTTCCACCTCTGGTCAGGGAACTAGATCCCGCAACAAAGACTGAAGACCCTGAGTGCCGCAACTAAGACCCAGTGCAGTCAAATAAGGAAATTAAATATAGAGACTCCAAGGGACAGGAGAAACTCTAGAAAGCCTTTAAACTTTTCGGGTTTTTTTAAAATTAATTCTTATTGAAGTATACAGTTGCTTTACAATGTTGTGCTGGTTTCTACTGTATGATCCAGTAAACCCACTCCTGGGCATATACTAAGAGAAAACCACAATTCAAAAAGATGCACCCCAATGTTCATATCATCACTATTTACATGGTACCATGCCAAGACATGGTAGCAATCTAAACATCCATCAACAGAGGAATGGGTAAAGATGTGGCACGTATATACAATGGAATATGACCCTTTCCGTTTTTGTGGATTGTTTTGGTGGGTTTTTTTGCCTTTAACTTTTTATCTCAGTGAGATCCCAGCTCCATCACCAGCCAGCCCCAGGATATTCAATCCTTCTGTGCCCTGTTTCCTCCTGCCTTGCGAAATGTAATGAAATTAGTGGCCACCTCAATATTGACTGCTCAACTAGAGTAAGTTGCTGGATCTGAACTGCTTAGAAGAGGGCCTGGATCGTGGCGAGCACTCAGCAGACATGAGCTCTTTTTAGCAGCAGTGACATCACAGGGAGAAGCTGTCATTAGTTGCTCAAATCACAGGTGGCTGCTCAGAGCCCCAGCTCAGCCACTCGGCAGCCGTGCCACCACAGGCAAGTTGCCCAACTTCTCCAAGTTGACTTTTCTGTGTAGAGTGAGTATAATAAAAATACCAATTTCATGAGGTTCTTCTGCAACAAATGAATTCTTAAAGACTCAGGACAGTCCTTAGAACCAGTAAGCACATAGCTTGATGCTGAGCAAGTTGATAGGTGAAATAAGAGGAGGCAACCATGACATCGATGGAAACCAGCAGCAGTGGACTAGAGACAAAAAGGTGAATTACTAAAGAGTGCATCAGAAAGAAAAGATGAGATTTGAAACCACGGGACAAAGTTCCCCAAACTGGAGACACAGGTGGAGACACAGCGTCACAGGTTACTGGGAGCGGAAGCCACTAGACCCAAAATCTGGGAGGAAAACAAACTTGAGCACAAAACAGCTTTATTCGTCATCATCAAAAACCAGAAGCAACCAAGCTAACAATCCAAAGGTCATAATGTAAGAATACTACTGCATTAACACTAAGTCCAAATACTGTTTACAAACGTATATTAAAAAAAAAAATCTGGCTGGGGATGAGAGGGAAGAAAATAACAGTAGTAGTGTTTCAAATTACTAGAAAAAAGAAAACATAATCCAAGCAATGAAAGATTGGAAAAGGAAACAGGAAAAATACTTACTCCAAACACACAAAATGTCAGAAGATCACATAACTATATTAATAACTTTAACCAAATTGTAAATTAAACTTTCCTCTTGGATTGCCAAAAAACAAAACAAACAAAAAAAAATAACTAATATATCCAGAAAGAAAAAACCAGTGGTATTAATAGTAAAATATATTAAAAAGTGAAAATGGAAGATGGTCATTACATATGAATCACATGGCTTAATAATGTGGAGAGACTAAACAGTTATAAATACAGGAAAACTTAAAAAGAAATACAAAGGTAATAGACTTATTTACCTGCTTCATTTGATGTCATTGATTAAAAAGGACATAAGCAACTTTTAAGCAAAAAGGAAGGCTTTCAGGAGCCACAGAGCTGACGCAAGCCAGGGTCCCTTGTGGGCAGAGTGCTGAGGCAGACCACTTGGCTGGGACCCAGACGGATAATTAACTACAAAGGCAAGATCAGTCAGTGGATGGGGACCCTCATTAGCAGCGGCCAGGAGCTCCCTGGGGCACTGGCTCCAGCCAAGTTCCTGTCTGTGCTCAGGCAGTGCTCAGGCCAAGCCCACCCACCCTGCAGTCATTAACAGCCCCAGCGCAGGGCTGCCTGTCGTTCAGCTGCAGGTGAACCCCAGTTCCAGGGAGGGTCCGTTAGATCCCCACTGTCCTCCCACCCCGTGCATCTAGGTTCCCAAGCCCCTCAGGGAGAACTTGGCAGTCCCCAACCTAGAAGCCAGGTAAGTGAAAACCAAACAACAAAGATTTTCAACGTATTAGGGATTCAGATTCTCAACTCATTCCTGGAGCTAGTTTGTTCAACTCCAACATACTTGAGACATACAAAATCAACACATCCTCTGATAAACTGCGTATTCTGAGCTACACAGTAAAACAGCTGCATCTGATCACGAAACAGGGAAGAAGCAGGAAGAAAAGAAAATACAAATGTTTTCAAAGATGACCACATTTCACCATCCCTTTCCCTTTTCCCTGACCAACTGACCGTGGTAATCTTGCCAAACAATTCCAAAAAGTAACCCCCAAAATGACACCTGAGGAAGAGACTGTGCTGTGCTGAGTCACTCAGTAGTGTCTGACTCTTTGCGATCCCATGGACTGCAGCACGCCAGGTTCCTGTCCATGGGGATTCTCCAGGCAAGAATACTGGAGTGGGCTGCCATGCCCTCCTCCAGGGGATCTTCCCAACCCCGGGATCAAACCCAGGTCTCCCACATTGCAGGAGGATTCTTTATCAGCTGAGCTACCAGGGAGGCCTGAAGAGAGAACTCATCTGAAAGATCTGGGTTCAATCATAAGGGACGTTTGAAAACCACGATCATCTACAAGGTTGACAGTTCTAAGAAAACACTTAAACACTGTCGTCTTTTTTATAAGTCTCATGCGGTTAGTTCAAGTGGGTTACTTTTTAATTTCCCAACTCACTGTTCAATGAAGAAACTAAGAGAAATATAAAAGCTGAAGGATAAATATTTTAAATAAGAATTCATACTACACGGAAGTAAAAATCTTTCAACTTTTATTTCTAGGATACATTTCATCTGGACCCTTTTCTTTACAATTTTCCCCCTAAGAGAAATGAATACAATAAAAAATATAATCCAACTACCAGCAATGTTTGTAACCAGAAAAGAATCTAAAATCTCTGGTGTGATAATATAGGATTTTTTTTAAAAAATATAAACTTCGTACCAGAAATAAAGCCTGAATATTCTCTTTTTCTTTAAAAATATAATTTTTCCTTCTTTGCCTTTCCATGTAAATCTTATAACCATTTAGTTCTAAAGTCTATTTTTAAACTTGTAATTAAAATGCAGTTTTTCTCCTACTTTGTATCCTGTTCTGTACTGTGAAGCAACTAATAATTGCAGAAGTGTCACACACACACACATACACAAAAGAGAGATGGAACTAGGTTGTAGCCAGATTTTTCTAAGACATACTGATCATTAAAAAAAAAGCTCCCCACTAACAAACTGAAACCTACTTAACGAAGTGCATTTTGCCATGTTTATGAAACTAGAAATTGTGTACAATGCACTTTTGCAAACTGTAAAGCTCTAATGGAAAACATTTTTTAAATCTGACTAGAAAGGTTGCTGACTGACATAGAAAATCCGTGACTCTTTTTCTCTAACTACTTATATTTGGGGAGAGGGAGACTAGAAATTGCAAAGAAGTTGGGTACACAGATCTCACAAAGATTGACTGGCTTGCAATGGCATATGACTATTATTCTTAAATGAGAATAAAGATGGAGGGGCACAGGAGTACACCATTATTTGTCACCAGACTCAGAAATCAAGCCATCTGTCTCAAACTAAGAGTAAGAAATGTTAGTTTTTTTTCCCCCACTTCAGACCAGCTTTTCAGATCATTACTTACAGTCCATTTTAAAATAGCATTCCAAAGCCCAACATAAAGAAATAAAACAGAAATAGTGTGCTTTAGGAAATCAAATAGCCTAACTATAAACATAGGTACAACATACCTGAACCAGAGTAACACTCTCCTTCCTTTAAATAAAAAGCATTATCCATAACTTTGCAGGGTATTTTCTGGAACACAGAAAGCAAAGGATAAAAAAGTTTGGCAACAAAAATAATTCCAGCGAGGGCTTCCTTCTTGTTTGTTAGGATGCAAAATAGACGAAAGAAAAAGTTTGCATGTGTCACCTTAGTGGAACTAGACGGCTCCATGAAGACACATCGAGCAATGAAGGACTGTGAAAACTTGGTCACCTGTGGACACAAGTGACCTAAAGAAAGCATCTGCATCCTCTAAAGGAGGGAACAGACAAGAGGGAATGGCCTTGGGTTTGCTAACAGAGCTGAGGGAGCCGGGGAGGCTGGGGAGGCTGCCACGAGGGTCTATGGAGGCACCTTTCCGAAAGTTTCTGAACCATCTTCCTGTGGCTCTGAGAACAAGCCCAGTCTAGCACAGGAAATGAGCTAAACAGCCTTGTAACTTCTCTTTTGGCCCTCTGATGCACTTACTCTTTTCTAATAGTGCCTTCTTTCCCCAAGAGAATATTCAGGCCAATTTTGTTTTTTGGTTTTTTTCTGTATTAGTGAGAATTATAAACTAGCAATTTGGGATACCCCTAATCTCACTGAGTATCTTCTGTTGGTGATGGTACCTTGAATAATAAGGAGGAGGAACTTAAGTGCCATTTACACAAGAGTCAAACAAGTCCATGTCATATTCTGATGATTCCATATTAATAGAAGTCAGCTATGATATGTAAAAAACTATTTTGCCAAGGTTTCAACTACTGAACTTTAAAGCAATTTCAGTATTGCATGTAAAAGTCATTTATACTGAAGTAACATGCCTTCATGTTTTCTACATACAACAACAAAGTAAGATTTTTTTAATATACATATATTTTAAACCAATTAGCTCCCTTTACAATCACACCTTCAGCCCCACATTTAAAAATATAAACCCAAACTGTCAAATGAAAACAACAATGGACCAACTGACAGCATCATTTAAATGAAACAACAATTCAAGAAAAGGTTAGCATTAAAACTTTGAAAATAAGCATAAACAGATTCATTGGAATTCTGCTCGGATGTCTGGTATGTTCAGATTATGAGCCTCACATAGAACAGATCCCAATGGGATATCAGACAACTCATTCCTTTCTCACTTTCTCATTCCACGATGCACGTCTGTGCATTCCACCGGGCAAGTCTCACTGAGGTTTATACAGCACTTAGTTATCCCAACAGCACAGACTAGTATTAAATACACAGCCTATTCCAGAATTGGCATATCTCCCAACAATTGTTTTGTGTACTCCCTGAATTATAAAATAGTCCAATCTTTTAGGAGCATAAAAATGAAAGGGCTTATCATATCTATTTATACACATTGTGCATTAAATGTTACTAGGTTAAGACAGTAAGGTGAAAAAAAGGACAGAAGGGTACAGTAAATTTTCTTTAAACAATTCCATTACATTAGACAGTACTGTTAATGACATGTATTTATTTTAACCAGATTATGAAAAAAAGAAAAAAATTTTTACCAGAATTTGTATTGATTTCTTGGAGAAGTTAGTAATAAAACATTAAATATACATATTCACTTGAATATTTGAAGAATCTTTGGTAGCAATTGTTTCTTCCACATTATAAGATTTTTCAAAATAAATGTCAAAATTAATTTACTAATCAGCATATGAAAGATAAATTATGGTTATTATTCTTTTGGTTTTCCTATAAGGTATATTGAACCTGACTATTAACTTGCATTAATCATGCACTTAACACAGGATCTGTTTAACTTATGTACACATAAAATGAGAGACTAGTACCAGGAAGAAATTAGACAGCAATGAGAATCAATGACAAAACATAACAATAACAACTGTTCTTAAGGAATTTATTTTTAAATTAAAAGATTTACAATGTTTTGATTATGCAAAATAGTGTAAGGAAAATCAAACCAAATCAATAAACCAAAAGAGAAAGATAACTTAAGTTTTCTTATATATCCATACTTAAACCATCGTTGTAAGCATCTGATGTTCCAATCACGTACTTAAGTGTAATAATTTCAAACGTTTCACCGGTGGGTTTAATTTCTCATTTTCAACTTTTATGAACTGTAATGTAATTTACTTCAAATGCTATTATACTTAGTGTTTACACTGCAACAGCAGCAAATCGCCCAAGTACAATCAAGTGTGGAACTGGGGCACAGCTTCTAGCCGCAGACAGAAATTATACACTGCATTCAGTACAGTAGAGGACGTTATGGTAACCAGAGCGTAGAGTTTAGTACACTTATTGCAGGGTTGGTATTTCTTTCCCTTTGAACTGAACCAGCTGAGCTTCTGAGCTGACATATTACTGCTGTGGATAGTAAGACTGCTGTGGGGGCTGAGGGAAGGGGTATGAAGGCTGCTGGGGTCCTGGGTACGGAGCCTGCCCAGGGCTCTGGTGATACACAGGTGGATATGGCATATTATACTGGCCATATGCATAAGGATTGTAGCCCATGGGCATGGGCATCTGGCAATACCTGATGGGAAGAAGAACAAAAAAAAGCTAGATTGGTAAATCAAATACTAGAAAATGAACCATACAGTAATTATTCTACAATGAAGTTTTTTTCAAGAAAACCACATTTTCCTCTATTTTCTCAGTCTATTAGAAAACAGTGGAAACAGAAAAACAGCTGTTCCAAGGTACTTGCTAGAGAAAAGAGTTCTATCCTGTTATTAACTGAAATGAAAGAAAAAAGTATTTAATACTACCCAAGTAAAGACTCTTGAAGGAAATAAGATTAAATATTCAACCATCACCAAGANGACATTTCACCATCCCTTTCCCTTTTCCCTGACCAACTGACCGTGGTAATCTTGCCAAACAATTCCAAAAAGTAACCCCCAAAATGACACCTGAGGAAGAGACTGTGCTGTGCTGAGTCACTCAGTAGTGTCTGACTCTTTGCGATCCCATGGACTGCAGCACGCCAGGTTCCTGTCCATGGGGATTCTCCAGGCAAGAATACTGGAGTGGGCTGCCATGCCCTCCTCCAGGGGATCTTCCCAACCCCGGGATCAAACCCAGGTCTCCCACATTGCAGGAGGATTCTTTATCAGCTGAGCTACCAGGGAGGCCTGAAGAGAGAACTCATCTGAAAGATCTGGGTTCAATCATAAGGGACGTTTGAAAACCACGATCATCTACAAGGTTGACAGTTCTAAGAAAACACTTAAACACTGTCGTCTTTTTTATAAGTCTCATGCGGTTAGTTCAAGTGGGTTACTTTTTAATTTCCCAACTCACTGTTCAATGAAGAAACTAAGAGAAATATAAAAGCTGAAGGATAAATATTTTAAATAAGAATTCATACTACACGGAAGTAAAAATCTTTCAACTTTTATTTCTAGGATACATTTCATCTGGACCCTTTTCTTTACAATTTTCCCCCTAAGAGAAATGAATACAATAAAAAATATAATCCAACTACCAGCAATGTTTGTAACCAGAAAAGAATCTAAAATCTCTGGTGTGATAATATAGGATTTTTTTTAAAAAATATAAACTTCGTACCAGAAATAAAGCCTGAATATTCTCTTTTTCTTTAAAAATATAATTTTTCCTTCTTTGCCTTTCCATGTAAATCTTATAACCATTTAGTTCTAAAGTCTATTTTTAAACTTGTAATTAAAATGCAGTTTTTCTCCTACTTTGTATCCTGTTCTGTACTGTGAAGCAACTAATAATTGCAGAAGTGTCACACACACACACATACACAAAAGAGAGATGGAACTAGGTTGTAGCCAGATTTTTCTAAGACATACTGATCATTAAAAAAAAAGCTCCCCACTAACAAACTGAAACCTACTTAACGAAGTGCATTTTGCCATGTTTATGAAACTAGAAATTGTGTACAATGCACTTTTGCAAACTGTAAAGCTCTAATGGAAAACATTTTTTAAATCTGACTAGAAAGGTTGCTGACTGACATAGAAAATCCGTGACTCTTTTTCTCTAACTACTTATATTTGGGGAGAGGGAGACTAGAAATTGCAAAGAAGTTGGGTACACAGATCTCACAAAGATTGACTGGCTTGCAATGGCATATGACTATTATTCTTAAATGAGAATAAAGATGGAGGGGCACAGGAGTACACCATTATTTGTCACCAGACTAAGAAATCAAGCCATCTGTCTCAAACTAAGAGTAAGAAATGTTAGTTTTTTTTCCCCCACTTCAGACCAGCTTTTCAGATCATTACTTACAGTCCATTTTAAAATAGCATTCCAAAGCCCAACATAAAGAAATAAAACAGAAATAGTGTGCTTTAGGAAATCAAATAGCCTAACTATAAACATAGGTACAACATACCTGAACCAGAGTAACACTCTCCTTCCTTTAAATAAAAAGCATTATCCATAACTTTGCAGGGTATTTTCTGGAACACAGAAAGCAAAGGATAAAAAAGTTTGGCAACAAAAATAATTCCAGCGAGGGCTTCCTTCTTGTTTGTTAGGATGCAAAATAGACGAAAGAAAAAGTTTGCATGTGTCACCTTAGTGGAACTAGACGGCTCCATGAAGACACATCGAGCAATGAAGGACTGTGAAAACTTGGTCACCTGTGGACACAAGTGACCTAAAGAAAGCATCTGCATCCTCTAAAGGAGGGAACAGACAAGAGGGAATGGCCTTGGGTTTGCTAACAGAGCTGAGGGAGCCGGGGAGGCTGGGGAGGCTGCCACGAGGGTCTATGGAGGCACCTTTCCGAAAGTTTCTGAACCATCTTCCTGTGGCTCTGAGAACAAGCCCAGTCTAGCACAGGAAATGAGCTAAACAGCCTTGTAACTTCTTTTTTGGCCCTCTGATGCACTTACTCTTTTCTAATAGTGCCTTCTTTCCCCAAGAGAATATTCAGGCCAATTTTGTTTTTTGGTTTTTTTCTGTATTAGTGAGAATTATAAACTAGCAATTTGGGATACCCCTAATCTCACTGAGTATCTTCTGTTGGTGATGGTACCTTGAATAATAAGGAGGAGGAACTTAAGTGCCATTTACACAAGAGTCAAACAAGCCCATGTCATATTCTGATGATTCCACATTAACAGAAGTCAGCTATGATATGTAAAAAACTATTTTGCCAAGGTTTCAGCTACTGAACTTTAAAGCAATTTCAGTATTGCATGTAAAAGTCATTTATACTGAAGTAACATGCCTTCATGTTTTCTACATACAACAACAAAGTAAGATTTTTTTTAATATACATATATTTTAAACCAGTTAGCTCCCTTTACAATCACACCTTCAGCCCCACATTTAAAAATATAAACCCAAACTGTCAAATGAAAACAACAATGGACCAACTGACAGCATCATTTAAATGAAACAACAATTCAAGAAAAGGTTAGCATTAAAACTTTGAAAATAAGCATAAACAGATTCATTGGAATTCTGCTCGGATGTCTGGTATGTTCAGATATGAGCCTCACATAGAACAGATCCCAATGGGATATCAGACAACTCATTCCTTTCTCACTTTCTTATTCCACAATGCACGTCTGTGCATTCCACCGGGCAAGTCTCACTGAGGTTTATACAGCACTTAGTTATCCCAACAGCACAGACTAGTATTAAATACACAGCCTATTCCAGAATTGGCATATCTCCCAACAATTGTTTTGTGTACTCCCTGAATTATAAAATAGTCCAATCTTTTAGGAGCATAAAAATGAAAGGGCTTATCATATCTATTTATACACATTGTGCATTAAATGTTACTAGGTTAAGACAGTAAGGTGAAAAAAAGGACAGAAGGGTACAGTAAATTTTCTTTAAACAATTCCATTACATTAGACAGTACTGTTAATGACATGTATTTATTTTAACCAGATTATGAAAAAAAGAAAAAAATTTTTACCAGAATTTGTATTGATTTCTTGGAGAAGTTAGTAATAAAACATTAAATATACATATTCACTTGAATATTTGAAGAATCTTTGGTAGCAATTGTTTCTTCCACATTATAAGATTTTTCAAAATAAATGTCAAAATTAATTTACTAATCAGCATATGAAAGATAAATTATGGTTATTATTCTTTTGGTTTTCCTATAAGGTATATTGAACCTGACTATTAACTTGCATTAATCATGCACTTAACACAGGATCTGTTTAACTTATGTACACATAAAATGAGAGACTAGTACCAGGAAGAAATTAGACAGCAATGAGAATCAATGACAAAACATAACAATAACAACTGTTCTTAAGGAATTTATTTTTAAATTAAAAGATTTACAATGTTTTGATTATGCAAAATAGTGTAAGGAAAATCAAACCAAATCAATAAACCAAAAGAGAAAGATAACTTAAGTTTTCTTATATATCCATACTTAAACCATCGTTGTAAGCATCTGATGTTCCAATCACGTACTTAAGTGTAATAATTTCAAACGTTTCACCGGTGGGTTTAATTTCTCATTTTCAACTTTTATGAACTGTAATGTAATTTACTTCAAATGCTATTATACTTAGTGTTTACACTGCAACAGCAGCAAATCGCCCAAGTACAATCAAGTGTGGAACTGGGGCACAGCTTCTAGCCGCAGACAGAAATTATACACTGCATTCAGTACAGTAGAGGACGTTATGGTAACCAGAGCGTAGAGTTTAGTACACTTATTGCAGGGTTGGTATTTCTTTCCCTTTGAACTGAACCAGCTGAGCTTCTGAGCTGACATATTACTGCTGTGGATAGTAAGACTGCTGTGGGGGCTGAGGGAAGGGGTATGAAGGCTGCTGGGGTCCTGGGTACGGAGCCTGCCCAGGGCTCTGGTGATACACAGGTGGATATGGCATATTATACTGGCCATATGCATAAGGATTGTAGCCCATGGGCATGGGCATCTGGCAATACCTGATGGGAAGAAGAACAAAAAAAAGCTAGATTGGTAAATCAAATACTAGAAAATGAACCATACAGTAATTATTCTACAATGAAGTTTTTTTCAAGAAAACCACATTTTCCTCTATTTTCTCAGTCTATTAGAAAACAGTGGAAACAGAAAAACAGCTGTTCCAAGGTACTTGCTAGAGAAAAGAGTTCTATCCTGTTATTAACTGAAATGAAAGAAAAAAGTATTTAATACTACCCAAGTAAAGACTCTTGAAGGAAATAAGATTAAATATTCAACCATCACCAAGATTAAAAACAGAGACTCTTCATTTTACTGTGGCCATCGAAGTCCATTTCTGTTTTATAAGATTCAATGTTTATTGTAATGCTCATAGATTTATACTGGTTTCACAGGTTTAACATTTGGAAGATACAATTTACTTACTAAGTCTGGCAGACATCTTAAAAGGAAGTTAAATGTCTGGCTTTTTAAGATTACAAAAATAACAAAGACAGCTGATCTTTAAGTATATGCCATAATTAGATAGATTCCTGGTTCAAGAGTTGATCGGAATGTCAAGACGTCAGAGTACAGGTATGTGAAGAAGGCCTTATCAGACTTGCTAAGTCCAGAAAAGGCACCTGTTTATCACCTAAATAAAGATGACCAAGGAAGCACATTCTGAATTCCATACAGAAGGTATGTTTACAATAAACCCAACACGTAAAAACTAAAAACAAATTAAGTAAACCTGGGAAATGGCTATTCAACAGCTTAAAGTGACTATAACTTACTATACTTCTATGTGAGCTGACAATGTAGCCTATATGACACCTCCATTCAGAGAATGGGTGACCTTGTTTTTAAAAGACTAACCAGAGTTAGAAACATTAGCCAATCCACTGGGACATAAGAGTTTCAGTCTTACCCGGGATACCCTGGATAGGTGGGGTATGGGGGTCCCTGGGCCTGAGGCAGGGGAGCTGAACCAGGAGTCTGTGATGGAGCTGGTACAGTGGTCCCAGTGCCTGCCGGAGCCGGGGCTGGAGCTAGAGCCGCAGCCGGAGCTGAAGCAGGAGTTCGATTTGCTGGCAGCACAGGAGGTGGAGGCCGGGCTGGGGGCTGGGGCTTAGTAGGCTGTAAGAAAAAGTCGGCACTGACTACAACACATGTCAGCTTTCTGTCAAACTGCTATCAATTAAAATGAATGAGAGCGTACGAGAAACTCCAGAAGCCAACCGAATGTATTTCTAATTCCCAGTCTTAAATGTGGGTTCACTACTCCAGGAATGTACCGTAGTTGAAAAATAATTCTCTAATTTGTGGATATTCCATAGCACTGCTCTTTTCCTGATGCCCAATATTTAATCATTTACTGCTCCCATCTGTGGTCACACATTTGAGGAAGGAGGAAGGAACGGGTCAGATAGTGTTTTTCTCTCTTATCTCCTCCTGGCCCCATGATTTTTCATATTAAAATTTCAAACACCAGAAAACTTAAGAGAGTACTATCATAAAAGAATCATATAATTACCAATTCAATAATTATTAACATTTGGCCACTTTTGCTTTACCTATAATTATATTCTTATATTTATCTCTACATATTTGCAGGACCATTTGAAAGTTAAGCTGCAAACTTAAGGACACTGGCCTTAAAGATTTCAGTATACAAGTCCTAATATTCTCCTATATAATCACAATACCATTTCACCCTGAGAAAATTAATAGTTACTCCAAAATTAATAATTATTCCCTAGTATTACTGAGTATCCACCCTACATTCAAGTTTCCTTATTTTTCATAAAAACACCTATAAGAGTTTTAACCAAGATCCAATTGAGGTACATGTACTACATTTGATTATGAGTCTTTCTCTCTTTTAATCTAGAAGCCCTCTCCAACTATCTTTTCTCTTTCTATAATATTCACCTTCAGAAAACTAAGCCAAGTGTCTCAAAGAATGTTCCTGTTCTAGGTTGTCCAAGTGTTTCCTAACAGCACGATTTAATTTATGGTTTGATCACTGTCTTTGCTATAAACTGGAAGTTGGTTCCAAAGACTTCATTAGACTCAAGGTAAACATTTTTTAGCAAAATTTCAGAAGTGATCCATGAATAAAGAATGCGTATTCTTTATACTGCAAAACATCAGAAGGCTGGTCACCTGATCAAAGTGGTGCCCACCAGAGCTCTACAATGTAAAGTCTGTGTTACCCTTTACAGCAGCAAAGTGTCACAAACAGGTAAAACTTCAACCTTAGAAGGTAATGGTTGCTTACTGACCGGCATGGTTCTTGGTGCTGGAGTTGGTGGCGTCGGTGTGTGCCCCCCAGCTGGAGAGGACTGATATGTAGGTGTTGGGATTGAAGGAGCACTAGGTTCTCTGGCAATGCTTTGTTGCAAGTCCCTTATTAAAGACAGAAGCATTAGAAATTAACACAATTTTGAAAACCAACACCTGTAAAATACCAGGTATTTTTCTTTCTTTTATTCATGTATGAAACACAGAAAATAGAATCAAAACAATGATAGTATTTTAAAATATACTATATATTTCTGCTCTCGGCAAGAACTAATTGAAATCATCTTTCTTCGTACTACTGAATAAGATAAAGTTAGTTTTTATTTTATTTCTGAAGATAAGGGGAAAAGGTAAACTTTTCCAGAGCCCATAATTATAGCCAGTGTAAGGAATATGTTAAACTGAGCAAGCAGTCCTAAGAAACTGCCCTCTCTCTAGTAAGAGGTCAGCCCCTAGATGAGAAACTCCTAACATAAAAATCTAAAAATGATCAGAAAACTACAACTGTTCACAGTCTCCTACCTAATATTTTAATCACTGTATATCAGTGTTTACAAAAAACAATGGAAATTTCTTGATGAAAATTTTCTGAAGATATCCAAAACATGGCACTGAGATACCTTATGTTAAAAGATACCTCACATAGGTAATCTCATTAAAGACAGATGTTGAAAGCACCATTAAAATATAGTTGAGTTGAGTTCAGTCGCTCAGTCGTGTCCGACTCTTTGCGACTCCGTGAATCGCAGCACGCCAGGCCTCCCTGTCCATCACCATCTCCCGGAGTTCACTCAGACTCACGTCCATCGAGTCCGTGATGCCATCCAGCCATCTCATCCTCGGTCGTCCCCTTCTCCTCCTGCCCCCAATCCCTCCCAGCATCAGAGTCTTTTCCAATGAGTCAACTCTTCGCATGAGGTGGCCAAAGTACTGGAGTTTCAGCTTTAGCATCATTCCTTCCAAAGAAATCCCAGGGTTGATCTCCTTCAGAATGGACTGGTTGGATCTCCTTGCAGTCCAAGGGACTCTCAAGAGTCTTCTCCAACACCACAGTTCAAAAGCATCGATTCTTCGGCGCTCAGCTTTCTTCACAGTCCAACTTTCACATCCATACATGACCACAGGAAAAACCATAGCCTTGACTAGGCGGACCTTAGTCGGCAAAGTAATGTCTCTGCTTTTGAATATACTATCCAGGTTGGTCATAACTTTTCTTCCAAGGAGTAAGCGTCTTTTAATTTCATGGCTGCAGTCACCATCTGCAGTGATTTTGGAGCCCAAAAAAATAAAGTCTGACACTGTTTCCACTGTTTCCCCATCTATTTCCCATGAAGTGATGGGACCGGATGCCATGATCTTCGTTTTCTGAATGTTGAGCTTTAAGCCAACTTTTTCGCTCTCCTCCTTCACTTTCATCAAGAGGCTTTTTAGCTCCTCCTCACTTTCTGCCATAAGGGTGGTGTCATCAGCATATCTGAGGTTATTGATATTTCTCCCGGCAATCTTGATTCCAGCTTGTGTTTCTTCCAGTCCAGCGTTTCTCATGATGTACTCTGCATATAAGTTAAATAAGCAGGGAGACAATATACAGCCTTGACGTACTCCTTTTCCTATTTGGAACCAGTCTGTTGTTCCATGTCCAGTTCTAACTGTTGCTTCCTGACCTGCATACAGATTTCTCAAGAGGCAGGTTAGGTGGTCTGGTATTCCCATCTCTTTCAGAATTTTCCACAGTTTATTGTGATCCACACAGTCAAAGGCTTTGGCATAGTCAATAAAGCAGAAATAGATGTTTTTCTGGAACTCTCTTGCTTTTTCCATGATCCAGCGGATGTTGGCAATTTGATCTCTGGTTCCTCTGCCTGTTCTAAAACCAGCTTGAACATCAGGGAGTTCACGGTTCACATATTGCTGAAGCCTGGCTTGGAGAATTTTGAGCATTACTTTACTAGCGTGTGAGATGAGTGCAATTGTGCGGTAGTTTGAGCATTCTTTGGCATTGCCTTTCTTTGGAATTGGAATGAAAACTGACCTTTTCCAGTCCTGTGGCCACTGCTGAGTTTTCCAAATTTGCTGGCATATTGAGTGCAGCACTTTCACAGCATCATCTTCCAGGATTTGAAACAGCTCAACGGGAATTCCATCACCTCCACTAGCTTTGTTCTTAGTGATGCTTTCTAAGGCCCACTTGACTTCACATTCCAAGATGTCTGGCTCTAGATTAGTGATCACATCCTCATGATTATCTGGGTCGTGAAGATCTTTTCTGTACAGTTCTTCTGTGTATTCTTGCCACCTCTTCTTAATATCTTCTGCTTCTGTTAGGTCCATACCATTTCTATCCTTTATCGAGCCCATCTTTGCATGAAATGTTCCCTTGGTATCTCCAATTCTCTTGAAGAGATCTCTAGTCTTTCCCATTCTGTTGTTTTCCTCTATCTCTTTGCATTGATTGCTGAAGAAGGCTTTCTTATCTCTTCTTGCTATTCTTTGGAACTCTGCATTCAGATGCTTATATCTTTTCTTTTCTCCTTTGCTTTTCGCCTCTCTTCTTTTCAGTGCTACTTGTAAGGCTTCTCCAGACAGCCATTTTGCTTTTTTGCATTTCTTTTCCATGGGGATGGTCTTGATCCCTGTCTCCTGTACAATGTCACGAACCTCATTCCATAGTTCATCAGGAACTCTGTCTATCAGATCTAGGCCCTTAAATCTATTTCTCACTTCCACTGTATAATCATAAGGGATTTGATTTAGGTCATACCTGAATGATCTAGCGGTTTTCCCTACTTTCTTCAATTTAAGTCTGAATTTGGAAATAAGGAGTTCATGATCTGAGCCACAGTCAGCTCCTGGTCTTGTTTTTGTTGACCGTATCAAAATTTTTTAAAAAATTTAAAGACTCCTCTGACAGTAAATTGGAATCTATCCCCAAATCCCGATAAACAGAACCCTAAAGTAAAACACACTCTTATGAAATATTTGGTACTGATCAACTTCTCACTGTGCTGATTCACAAGCACGGAGCAACAAACACAACATGCCCTCAAGTGTTTGTGGCAGGCCCTGCTGTCCTGATGGAACCATTCCAGCACGTGTCCCCAGACCACACTTTCACTCTCAAAAACAATCCCAGTTGAAAGATCAACTAGACACTCCATATATAAAGAAAACGAACACATATTCATCAAGAAATCACAAATACTTTTAAGATGCTTATAATCCATAATAAATGCTTACAATATAAACTACAAGCTTTTAGCCCATACGAAAATTTTAAAAGGTCAGATTCTGAAACATTTAGTATATGTGTGTGTGTGCTCCGGGAGATGGTGATGAACAGGGAGGCCTGGCGTGCTGCGATTCATGGGGTTGCAAAGAGTCAGACACAACTGAGCGACTAAACTAAACTGAACTGATATGTACCCCATATATAGTAAATACAATACATTTAATATTTTAGCTGGTAAAGAATCTGCCTGCAATACAGGAGACCTGGATTCGATCCCTGGGTTGGGAAGATCCCCTGGAGAAGGGAAAGGCTACCCACTCCAGTATTCTGGCCTGGAGAATTCCATGGACTGTATAGTCCATGGGGTTGCAAAGGATCGGACATGACTGAGCAACTTTCACTTTCACCTGGCTATTTCACCTAAATGGGATCATAATTATCTAATTAGTTGAGTATATTTAATCATAAATACAATATCTAACATGAATATAGATATAAAACATCTTTCTTTCCTTTGAAAAACCAGACACTATATAAAACAAAGCTATTAAATCACAGATCCATTTTCATCTGTTTCATGAACTGGGCTTCTCTACAAGACTGAATTTGAACCAAGAGTTCAACATCCTTGGGGGGCCAAGGATGGGAACACAATCTGAAAAATAAAATTACAGACTACTTGGTGGTGACTATAAAAAAAACTCAGAATCTCCATAGTTACTTAAATTTGGTATAATTTAACAAAACGGAAATATATTCACTTGCTTCAAAAACTGACAGACCACTATCTACAAATTCTCATTCCACCACTCACTCCCACAAACACACACACACACTGACACTATACTATTCTTTCTTATGAACCTGTCCAGAGCTTCCTGATCAGAAATAAACCAATCCAAATGTTCATTTTTATTTTCTCCCTTTTCACACAAAAAACATACTTTACACTAGTCTGTAATCTTATTTTTTTAACAAAAATTATTCATCTTAGAGATTTTTGTATATTGGTAAATAGAAAACATCCTTTAAAAAAAAAAAGTTGGATTAAATAATGTATGGGTCTACAATTCAGACCTTACTGGGTCCCACAAAAGGGCTGCCCCACTGCACTCCCGCAGCAGAGTAAGACTTGCTCCCCAAAGTGTGCCGATAAAGCACATTATCAAACTTCCAAATTTTTGACAATCTGAAAAATGCCATTTCAGAGTAATTTTAACTCATATTTATATTGAATGAAGGGAGGTATTTTTTCATATGCTTAACAGTCACTTTTATTTCATCTGCAGAATTTCTGTTCACATCCTTTGCCAATTTTTCTACTGGGTTTTTTTCCCTCTTCATTAGTATCTCAGAGTTCTTTATAAATTTGGTAAATTTGCCTATTGTCCCAGGAATAAGTTTCAAACAGTTTCCGCCAGCTTATTACATTTTGATTCTGCTGATCATGTTATGATGAACTTACTCTTTTTTCTTTAATGGCTTCTGGATTTTATGTCAGAATTACAAAGACCTTTCCTATTTCAGCTTTACTAAAAATTTCTCTCATTTTCATTTCATTTTATACATTTCAAGTATGATCTGTTTGGAACTTACTCTGTTGTAAAAATAACTTTCATTTCCTAAATGACTAGGCACTTGTCTCTTAACTTCTATGATTTAGGATTTTTTTTCTTAAAACACTAAATTCACATAAGGATTTAAATCTCTTCCTATCTTGTCTTTAGTCTAATCATGCGCCAGTACCACTGTGTTTTAATTAGAGACAATATTATATATATTAAAATCTGGTAAATTAGTTTTCATTACTGTTATTTTTATGCATTTTTCCTGGCTAGTCTTGACTTTTTTCACCTTGAGCTTTAGAACTCAAGTTTAAAAGTTGCCAGCTTTTAAACGAAAAAATTTTTTTTAAATCAAAATTATGTTGAATGGATAAATTTATCTAGAACTGACATCTTCATGAAGTAGTCTCATTCTATCTAAGGACATGATATGTCTTATAACTTGCTCAAATTCTCTCTTCTGTCCTTGAATAGTGTTTCAAAGCTTTCTTCATACAGGTCTCATATATGACAAATCTATTCTTATGTATTTTACTTTCTCGTGACCATTTAACTGAGGTCTTTCCCTCCATTGTTATCTTCTATGTCTTTACTTGTACGAATGCTATTGATGGCTACAGATTATTTTCATAATCACCAATTCTTTTATTATTTGCAGAGTCTGGCTGCTGATTCTTTTAGGTTTCTAAGATATACGATCATAAAGTCTGTAAATAGTGACAGTTTACAATTTTTGTATCTCTGATCGCCTTTTGCCTAATGGTGCTGGCTGGTACTGCCAATATATCACTGAATAACAGCACTGACAGGTGGCACTTGTCTTTAGGGGGAATGTTTATGGTTTCTCACGCCTTTTCCTCATCTGTGAAGACCACCTTTTTCTCCTTAGATGTAAGAATACTAAACCAGCCATTGTACTCATGGAATAACCACCCACTCCTCCTTGGTCATGGTCATGCTCCTTCATTAATTAATATACTGGAGAATATGAACAGCAAGCATTTTATTTAGAACTTTCACATCCATGTTCATAAATAAAACTGGTCCGAAGACTGCTCTGTTTTACTCCTTTCAGATTTACTTACTACTAAAACTAATTTGGGTTTGTTTTTAACCTCTAAAACTGTTTTTAAAAGATTTTAATTATTTGCTTTTAAAGGTTTAGTAGAAAAGCTGGTAACAAATGGCCCTGCTCTTCTTGGGGCTGGAAGGAAGTAGCTCTGAAGTTCTCCCCATTCTTCTATAGGAAACCGTTTTAAGCATGGACAAATGAGAATAACGGTGAGGTCATCTGAGGGGCTCAAGAAAGGCTCCTGAGTGGTGGTCTCTGGGTTCTTCATATCCCTCTCTAATGACCACCTGACTGAATATGCCTGAAAGACAGGCTGGCCAGATATAAAATCTTTGTCTTATATTTGCTTTCCTTGAGTCTGAATAGCAATCATTCCATTCTCTTCTAGCATGCAGTGCTGCCAGCCTAAGTTTTTTTCACCTTTTTATAAACTGAGCTGATCTGTCTGCCTGACTACCTTAATAGGATTCTGCCGTTTTCTTTTTTAAAGAATATTTATTTGCCCAGACCATGTGCATGTGAGATCTTAGATCCCCAAGCAGGGATCAAACCCATTCCCCCTGTGTTGGGAGCACAGAGCCTTGACCACTGGGCCACCAGGGAAGTTTTGTCATTATCTTTGAAGGCTAATAACGTATATGCCTTAATACAAATAAGTGTTAAAACAGTTCTTACTCATTTTTCCTGACCAAATGATGTATACCCTTTCAACAGGACTTATTCTAAGAATATTCTTGAGTAATATCATTAAGTATTTGTTCTGTTCACTGTTTGGGATTTTCTTCTTTGAAGGGAATTCAGTTTTACATATGTTAGATCTTCTTTGCCACCTTCTCTACTTTTTTTTAATCCTGTTCCTTGCTTTGGTTTCATTTTCTTTGATTTCTTCTTTGCTACTCTTTGCTCCTGTGTTTTCTTCCCTGTCTTTTCTTGCTTTGGCTCCTTCTCATTTCCTCTCCCATCTGTGATGGTTTTGTTCTCTTCCAGTTGTGTCCTAAATCCTGACACTTCATATTTTATGACCTCTTGTTTTCCTACCATCTTCCTTGAGTACTGGCTTTGTGGTAATCCTTAGTCATTGTTTCCTAACCTTTTTTTTTTTAATTCACAGTAAAATTTCACCTGTTTTGTGACAATGTTATTCTGGTGAATGTTCTTCATCTATATTAGTTTTGTTAAATTGTGCTCTCTTTCTCATCGTAATGGGTACCAATGCTGAGTCAGTTCTGCATTACTCCACACAGAGTGAGTCCTATGTTGCTTGCCCAGCAGGCCCTTTGGAAAGTGCTTGTGCTGACATTTTCTGAGCTGTAAACCCTCCCCCTCGTGCTGTGCCTGCAGCTCCACTCAAGGGCCCCACTGGCCCCTGCAAGGTAGACTGCTCGTGCTCGCTGGCCTCCCCTGCTCGCCACATGGGCTGTGCTGCCATCGCTTCTGTGGCACCACTGTCCTCCCTGCCTCCAGAGTCTGTGCTCCTCGACCTCCTGCTACTCTGGAATCAGGCAGCTGGTTGCTTGCTGCCTTGTAAACCACCGCAGAGGAAACGAAGGAAAGTGCTAACTCACACTGCCAACCCACAAGAGTATCCACACGTGATTTTTCTAAAAGAGGCAGCAAGAATATAATTTTTTTTTAAGAAAAATACTTCAAAAGTACAATCTGATACAGAAAATAAACTTACTTTAAGAGTTCATCCCTTTCTGTCTTCCGTGCAAACACTATATCACTGCATTTGTTCTGGAACCTGACAAGTATTTCAGTCAGCTCATTGTAAAACTACAAGCAAAGAACAAACATAAGTGACAAACCAGAACAATTTTTAATCTAAGAGGAACACAATTTAAAGCTCATTTGTCAATACCAGTTAAAGAACTAAAACCCTCTGCATGAGAGACAGTCATACCACTTAAATCCAGTACCTTATTGTTAAATATGATCTAAAATATTTTGAGTAAAAAAATAAATAAATACAAAAAATAATAATAANACCCTCCCCCTCGTGCTGTGCCTGCAGCTCCACTCAAGGGCCCCACCGGCCCCTGCAAGGTAGACTGCTCGTGCTCGCTGGCCTCCCCTGCTCGCCACATGGGCTGTGCTGCCATCGCTTCTGTGGCACCACTGTCCTCCCTGCCTCCAGAGTCTGTGCTCCTCGACCTCCTGCTACTCTGGAATCAGGCAGCTGGTTGCTTGCTGCCTTGTAAACCACCGCAGAGGAAACGAAGGAAAGTGCTAACTCACACTGCCAACCCACAAGAGTATCCACACGTGATTTTTCTAAAAGAGGCAGCAAGAATATAATTTTTTTTTAAGAAAAATACTTCAAAAGTACAATCTGATACAGAAAATAAACTTACTTTAAGAGTTCATCCCTTTCTGTCTTCCGTGCAAACACTATATCACTGCATTTGTTCTGGAACCTGACAAGTATTTCAGTCAGCTCATTGTAAAACTACAAGCAAAGAACAAACATAAGTGACAAACCAGAACAATTTTTAATCTAAGAGGAACACAATTTAAAGCTCATTTGTCAATACCAGTTAAAGAACTAAAACCCTCTGCATGAGAGACAGTCATACCACTTAAATCCAGTACCTTATTGTTAAATATGATCTAAAATATTTTGAGTAAAAAAATAAATAAATACAAAAAATAATAATAATAAATAAATAAAATATTTTGAAAAAAATAACCGTTAGAAAGTGCTGTCACCAAAAATTCAGTGACAAGTTAAGTTTCATGATCGTGAACAAATTCCCAATTCCTAGAGAAAAATCAACTACTTAATAAAAACAACCTATTTAAGTGGAAACATTAGATTTGCACATTCACTTCAGAAACGCAGGCATCATTTCAGAAACTTTTCGAAGAATTTCCAAAAGCCCTCTGGAGAGTTTTCTCAGCTTACCTATTTCAACAAAGCATTTTAAATCAAATTAAAATGGCATTTTACTATCCTCTCTCTTTGGAAGGTTTTGGCAGTATTTCTATGCTCTCTTTAGAGGGTTTTACATTATACCTACTGTATTAGAATCAAGATAACTTTATTCAGTCATCATTGTGGAGTTAAAGTACCAAAAGAATTAACGTATTTGAAAAACTTAAAAAATCACTTGCTCCCCAAAATTGCTCAAACCAAAGCATTTCCCCAAAAATATTTAAAGGGAAGGCTAGAAAATACTGAAACATATTCAGTAAGCCTCTAAGACACAAGCCTATCACAAATCTATCATCGTCTAAACCACCAGCAGAGACTATGAAAGCCATACCAGCCCCCTTCCCCATCACGCATCAGCTCTGACTACTCCTCCTATTCCCTCATAATTCACTCAGATTGGCCGACTTTCTATCATGTAACAAAGTATTGCTGATTTTTGCTAATTCCTGCTACCTGAAATGAATGTCTACACATACTCATTCTGCAAAGTTCCCATGAAATCCATCACCTTCATTAAGTTTTCTCCCACTTATAACAAAGCTCTCGGGGGCCAAAGTCATGAAAGCTAAGGAATTCAAGATGAAGAATGATTTGGTCCAACTGGAAATACCAATTAACTTCTCAAACTATATCCTCACGTCCACACTGGTCAGTTAGCTCTTATTTTTTTTGTGCTTCATACCTTTGTGCCCTCCTTCAAATTAGCCACAAGTTCAACAAAGTTGTCATACGCAGCAGCTAAATTCTTCAAGACTTCTTCTCTTAAATTGGCTTCATTGTTAGATTGTTTCATTTTCGAAAATTCCTGGTGTGAGACCTTATGAAAAGAAAGATTTATGCAGTTATATATATTTATGAAATTAATATAGCTCATTTTTATTGATACTTTTCCAACTATGAAAATCACCTATTATTACATTGAGTTATTATTAGATATTTACCTAATATAGTCCCTTTGGAGTTGCACAGTACTTTATAGCTTTCCGTTAGTAAAATTACCCCAAATTCAGTGGGCATGAAAATATAACCAATAGTTTACAGGTTTCTATTAATATGGAATACTTGCCAAAAACACAATCCTAAATGGATAGATTTAGTCCAGATTATCCCTCCTGTATACAGATTATCCCTTCTGTAATTTTTTAAATAAAAATCTTACTGAAGTATATAAACTTTACCTGAATATTTTTAAGAAGTCCTTCCTGTTTCTTTAGAGATTCCTGGACTTTAGTTGTGAGACCCCCATAGATTCGATCCAGTTCGGTAACAGAAATAGCTTCTTCATTTATCACACCATCTTGAGCCAGAGCAGTCAGAAACTTGCTCGTCATGTCAAAATTCACTGATTTCAGGTCGTTCTCCAGCCCCTCTCTTTCCTTCTTTACTTCATCAAGATTTGTCAATAAGGATTTTAAGACATTCACCACCTGTACAATTAAAAAAAAACTTTTAGCTGAATTGCCCAAAAACCTAGAAGCCAATTACCAGAAGGGAATTATACAAAGGTTCACCAGTGTCAGGGAGAGATGATTTCTCAGAGAGCCAAGTATAATTCAGACATCAGGTTTACTTACATACAGACACTGCTGTACCTTTAGTGGTTCAGCCTGCAATGGCAGCAGCAATAATGAAAACAGATTTACTGAACATTTATCATGCGCCAGGCATGGTCCTAAACACTTCACAGATTTAATTTAATGTTCTCCTTACAATATCCCATAGAGTATGTATTTATTACCTCTATTCCACAGATGGAGAAACTAAGTCTCAGAGAAAGTAAGTCACCGGCCTGAGGTTACACAGCTACTAAAGGAGCAGAGGTGAAACCTGAGACCTAAGTCTGCCTGACTCCAAACCACTCTCTAACCACATTTATACTTCACTGCGTCCTCACGATGGTGTAGAGGAAGGTGTGTCTTGTCAAGAGATACCCTATTTTGCCAACATGGTGAGACTGAGAGAGGGAGACATGGAGATAAAAACAGAGATAACGATACATGGAGACAGCATTCGAGAGGGGGAAGAGAGAGAGAGAAAGCTCTAAGTCATACACAGATACACTGATTTTAAATCCTGGGAGAGAAAGAAGGGGTAGGTCCTATCTCTCTTCACATCATGAGTTCTGCCTCTCATTCAGTCCAGGCAGTCTCTGCCTAACAGCCACATGATTCATAAATGCCTAACACCCCTATGTGGTAATAGTGTCTCTAAGACCCTTGTGAGCTGCTCCCTTTCACTCACAGCTCTTCACACTTCACCTGGGCAACCCCAAGCCCCCATTCTGCTTGACCAAGAACGCTCAGAGCAAGAAAGTGGGCAAAGAAGGGACAGTCCAAGAACCCCATCTCCACCCCTGACTCGCTTCTTACCAGCAGCAATTTCAGCTCCAAAGATCTCCTCACCTACTGCCTGTGCCTAAGAAGCTCTGTCCTGCTCTGCAGTCCATGGCCTTAGTCATCAGCTCCTTGACAAGAGGGTCCAGAGCGACCTTCCCATGTGAACACCAAAACCTGAGGAAAAGCCTCAAGTTTCTTCTACATTTCAGCCTCTGCTAACCACCGTTTATCTCCTAGGCACCCTATCTTAAATGCAGAGCCTCTTAACGTGTTCTAACGTGACTCCCAGAGGTCTAAGAAGCATCAAACCACAGACAGTCTGAAAGGAAGAAGAGGGCAAAGAATCACGGCTGGATGGGCACAGCAAAGTCTATTGAAGGGGCCTAGGAGAATCTGATGTTAGACAAGCAGGTCAGTCTTGCTTGCAAATGACTTCCAGGACATATTATTAAATGAAAAAAGGTACAAAAGCATATACATTGTATGTCGCATTTTCAATGAGAAGGGAAATCAGAATATAAAGCTATACACACACATAATATATTATGCATATCTGTGTGCATATGTAATTTTCACAAATATAAAAGCACTAAACACAGACCAGACACGAATGAATACTGTTACGTATACAGAGCAGATGGGAATAAGGTGGAAAGAACAGGCCTGAGAGTCCTCTGCAGGAAGCTTCTGAACCATGAACATTCTTCTACCCAACCAAAACTCAAAATCAAATCAAAACTGCAAAACAGAAATGAAGGAATCTAGCTGTCCAGCAAAGTGAAACATGATGACATAGAAAAAAATATTCCAACTCTCTGATTATACTCCCTTAGTGAATATCATGGGCTTTGTTACTGTATAAGCAAGGGCAGTTTACCTGGAAAATTCATCTGCAAAACAAGAATAATAATAGTCCCTATATGTCAGGACAGTTGTAAAGACTGAAGAAAGTCCATATAAGTGCTTAATGTAATTTATAACAGAGGCTAAGTGCTCCATAAGTAGGAGCCATTATCATTAACTGTTGGTTATGTCTCACGGTTTAACTCTCTACTTTGCCTGCACTGTGGACTAAAGAGGCTCAAGCATATATGCACTCAGACAAGAACAGAGGAAAAATGGGGAACAGACCAAGAATTAAAGTATCCTTTATTCTGCTGAATTATAAGGATTTCTATAATCATGTAATACAGTTTGTGTGGCAGATACAGTAGCATATGAATTCGAAAAGGTTTTGATAGCTTTATCTCTTCATAAATTTAAATTGATAATGGAATCTCAACCTTGACTTTAACCCCATGTGAAGGTTGCTTGGCCATTATTAAAGTAAGAAGTTGGAGAAGACTCTTGAGAGTCCCTTGGACTGCAAGGAGATCCAACATTATTAAAGTAAGAAGTTCAAAAGCATCAATTCTCTGGCGCTCAGCCTTCTTCATAGTCCAACTCTCACATCCATACATGACTACTGGAAAAACAATAGCCTTGACTAGACAGACCTTAGTCTGCAAAGTAATGTCTTTGCTTTTGAATATGCTATATAGGTTGGTCATAACTTTTCTTCCAAGGAGTAGGCGTCTTTTAATTTCATGGCTGCAGTCACCATCTGCAGTGATTTTGGAGCCCAAAAAAATAAAGTCTGACAATGTTTCCCGATCTATTTCCCATGAAGTGATGGGACTGGATGCCATGATCTTCGTTTTCTGAATGTTGAGCTTTAAGCCAACTTTTTCACTCTCCTCTTTCACTTTCAAGAGGCTTTTTAGTTCCTCTTCACTTTCTGCCATAAGGGTGGTATCATCTGCATATCTGAGGTTACTTAGATTTCTCCCGGCAATCTTGATTCCAGCTTGTGTTTCTTCCAGTCCAGCATTTCTCATTGATGTACTCTGCATATAAGTTAAATAAGCAGGGTGACAATATACAGCCTTGATGTACTCCTTTTCCTATTTGGAACCAGTCTGTTGTTCCATGTCCAGTTCTAACTGTTGCTTCCTGACCTGCATACAGGTTTCTCAAGAGGCAGGTCAGGTGGTCTGGTATTCCCATCTCTTTCAGAATTTTCCACAGTTTATTGTGATCCACACAGTCAAAGGCTTTGGCATAGTCAATAAAGCAGAAATAGATGTTTTTCTGGAACTCTCTTGCTTTTTC
>SJYX01021796.1:154220-251595 GCA_006410675.1 Oreotragus oreotragus | reverse complement strand
ACTCTGTGTGACCCCATAGACGGCAGCCCACCAGGCTCCCCCGTCCCTGGGATTCTCCAGGCAAGAATACTGGAGTGGGTTGCCATTTCCTTCTCCAATGCATGAAAGAGAATAGTGAAAGTGAAGTCGCTCAGTCTGTCCGACTGTTAGCGACCCCATGGACTGCAGCCCACCAGGCTACTCCGTCCATTGGATTTTCCAGGCAAGAGTACTGGGGTGGGGTGCCATTGCCTTCCCCGGGTTTTCCCTACTTTCTTCAATTTAAGTCTGAATTTGGCAGTAAGTTCATGATCTGAGCCACAGTCAGCTCCCAGGCTTGTTTTTACTGACTGTATAGAGCTTCTCCATCTTTGGCTACAAAGAACATAATCAGTTTGATTTTGGTATTGACCATCTGGTGATGTCCATGTGTAGAGTCTTGTGTTGTTGGAAGAGGGTGTTTGCTATGACCAGTGCGTTCTCTTGGCAAAACTCTGTTAGCCTTTCACCTGCTTTGTTTTGTACTCCAAAGCCAAATTTTCCTGTTACTCCAGGTATCTCTTGACTTCCTACTTTTATATTCTAGTCCCTCAAGAAGTCCACAATTACAACTTGCTGCTGAACAACCGTTGAGAGGAGAATGTTGGATCCCACCAAAAAAAGATAACCCACGTCCAAGCGCAAAGAAGAAGCGCCAGCAAGACGGTAGGAGGGGCAAAATCACGTTTAGAATCAAACCCCATACCCACCAGACACACTCAGAGGGCTCAAACAAACCTTGTGCACACCAGGACCCAGAGACTTACACCAGAACTGAAACAGGACTGGGGAAACAGATTCTTGGAGGGTACAAACAAAACCTGTGCACACCAGGACCCAGGAGAAAGGACCAGTGAGCCCATAAGAGACTGACCCAGACTTGCCCGTGAGTGTCCAGGAGTCTCCAACGGAGGCATGGGTCAGTGGTGGCCTGCTGCAGGGTCAGAGGCACCTTTTGAAGGAGGTCGCCATTATTTTCATTACCTCCACCATAGTTTGGCCTCAGGTCAAACAACAGGGAAGGAACACAGCCCCACTCATCAACAGAAAATTGGATTAGAGATTTACTGAGCACCGCCCTGCCCATCAGAACAAGACCCAGTTTCCCCCTCAGTCAGTCTCTCCCATCAGGAAGCTTCTAGAAGCCTCTTATCCTTCTCCATCAGAGGACAGACAGAATGAAAACCACAATGAAAACCACAGAAAACTAACAAAACTGATCACATGGACCACAGTTGTCTAACAATGAAACTATGAGCCATGCCATATAGGGCCACCCAAGACGGACGGGTCATGATGGAGAGTTCTGACAGAATGTGGTCACTGGAAAAGGGAATGGCAATCACTTCAGCATTCTTGCCTTGAGAACCCCATGAACAGTATGAAAACGCAAAAAGACAGGACACTGAAAGATGAACTCCCCAGGTCAGTAGGTGCTCAATATGCTACTGGAGATCAGTGGAGAAATAACTCCAGAAAGAATGAAGAGAGGGCGCCAAAGCAAAAACAACACCCCGTTGTGGATGTGACTGGTGATAGAAGTAAATTCTGATTCTGTAAAGAGCAATATTGCATAGGAACCAGAAATGTCAGGTTCATGAACCAAGGCAAATTGGAAGTGGTCAAACAGGAGATGGCAAGAGTGAACACCAACATTTTAGGAACCAGTGAACTAAGATGGACTGGAATGCGTGAATTTAACTCAGATGACCATTTTATCTACTACTGTGGATAAGAATCCTTTAGAAAAAATGGAGTAGCCCTCATAGTAAACAAAAGAGTCTGAAATGCAGTACTTGGATGCAATCGCAAAAACAAGAGAATGATCTCTGTCCATTTCCAAGGCAACCATTCAATATCACAGTAATCCAAGTCTATGCCTCGACCATTAATGCTAAAGAAGCTGAAGTTTAATGGTTCTATGAAGACCTACAAGACCTAGAACTAACACCCAATTTCACATCATCTAGGCATAATGTCAAGAGGACATAGTTGATATACATATTAATACAGAATTTCCATTTGTTTTGTTTTGTGGCACAGTAACTATTATTCTATTATTTCATTTACATAATGAAATGCTTATGCTCCCTTCCTGCTGGAAAAAGAATAATGAGGTCAAAACTTCATGTTTCATCAAAATTAGAAACATGAAAAAGCAAACAAGACTAGGGAAAAAAAACTCAGTAACATATCTGACAAAAGTTTTATCTCTCGAATATCTAAAGAACTCTTTAAAGATTATTAAGAAGAAAAATGAGCAATAGATTTCAATACTTCACGAAAGACATGAAGGGCTAATAAGCACATGAAGAGTTGCTCAATATCATTAGTCATCAGGGGGATGCAAACTAAACCACAGTGAGACACGGCTACACACACACTAAAATAGCTAAAATCAGAGAGACTGACAATGCTAAGTTCTGACGAGGTGCCGAGAAAGAGCTCTTCTCAAACAGCACAGGAACAATGACTCTGGAAAAGCATCTGGCTATCTCCTGTGAAGTAAACACACACTAACCATGCAATTCAACAGTTCTGTAATCCTAGGGTATTTGCTCATGAGAAATAAAACATGTCCACACAAAGACGTGTACATCAATGTTCTTAACAACCAAAATGTCCATCAATAGGTAAAAGTAACAAACTGTTTGACCGTAGAAAGGAATACTACTAATAAAAAGGATCAAACTGATACATATACCATGATTATGCCAAGTGAAAGAAACCCAAGATATTTTTAATATATATTGCTACACACTGTACATACTATATTATATATTATACATTACTATAACAATACCATACACTGTATATATCATACTATATATATGCAATGTACTATTTACTATATATAATACACTATAAAATCTACATATTGCACATACTATAATGATTACGTTTATATTAAAATTATATAAAAGGTAAAACTAACCTACAGTGACAGAGAGCAGATGAGAAATGGCTAGAGGGTGGAGGAGAAGACACTGAATGGAAAGGCATGAGGGAATTTTTCTCAGGTGATAGAAATGTTCTCTATCTTGATCATGGTGGGTAGTTACATGGCCACACTTATCAAAAGCAACTATACACTTAAAATGAATTTATTTTGTTGTGTAAAATTATACTTATCACATTTTTTTAAAACAATAGATTATTTTGTCTTCAATCTACCAAAAAACAAAAACTTGTTCAGAATATTGAATGTACATGTATCTGAACTTTAAAAGTTCATTTCTACTTCTTATTTCCCTCAAATAAATACCCCCAAAATACAAATCAGTGGCCACATATTTTCACTTTGTTTCAGTAATTAAATTTCTTCCGGTTATATCTGCTTTGTTGTTGGGGCTCGGTAAATATAGTGTCCCCAAGAAATGTGTGTGTGTCTATATTTGCTATTTCAAATATCCTTAACGTTCAGTTCTAAGCTCAGAAAAGTAAATAATGTTCATAAATAATCCACGAGCAAACATCAGAAATTTAGATAAATTTATGAAAGTTAAGCCCTACTTACCCGTTTGCCAAAGTGGTGGCTTCTCTCATCTGAGCAATTGATCTGTTAACTAAATCAGCTTTCCTCTGATTATAGGCAGCCAAAGACTGCTGGACTGACACAGGAACCATCTTCTCAAACAGATCTAAAATGAGGAATCAACTTCAATAAGATTTTAAGACAAAAACTCAAACTGTAAAGTGACTATGCATATCTCCTTTCCAATATTCACCTTAAAAGCCTTCAAACATTTAAAGAACAAAACTAAACCTATTGAAAGGACAATGATAAAGAGAATTTTTAGAACACTGTATTCACAAGCAATGATAATGAAGGCTTTTCCCTGAACTTAATTTTCTTAAAAGATGTGTTTATCATTAAGTTTAAGGGATTTGGAGAAGAAAAGCTACACAAGAGAAAACAATACTCATTCATTGACAAAACTGACCATAGTACCATGGTTTCCAGCTCTACCACTTCCTGGCTCTGCAACCTTGAGCAAATGACTTCACCACTCTGCATCAGTATACTCAGCAGCCAAATGGGGAAAATAACCACACCTGCCTCATATAGCTGCTGTGAGAAGTAAATGAACTAATATTTTAAAGTGCTTAAAAGAGCTTCTGGCACATGGTAAACACTCTGAGCTTGTTAAACAGAAGTAAGTACAGTAGTCCCATGGTGTCCTCAGGGGACTGGCTCCAGGCCCCTCAGTGGGTACCAGACTCAGGATGCTCAAGTCTCGTACATGAAATGGCACAGTGTCTGCATACAGCTTACACATATTCTCTCATATACTTTAAATCATTTCTAGCTTACTTATAATACTTCATACAATGTAAACGCTATGTGCACAGTTGCCAGAGTATTGCAAATTCAAGTTTTACTCTTTTTGGAACTTTCTGGAAATTTTTTCTGTGAATATTTTCAGTCAGCAGTTGCTTTGAATTCATGGCTGTGGAACCACAGATACAGATGGCCAACTCTAAAATAACCATCCAATAACTTAGAAATATTAGATCCCTGGGGTCTCAGCTAGAGGCTACCAGACATTCCAAAGACCTACAATAGTCAAGGATATGATGACATTTACTTATCTGATACAACCATGACTCCAGAAGCTTATATGCTTAGTCATACTTATATACATTTATTTTTAATACCAGAATCTTAAATAACAAATGTTAACAAAAAGACAAGTGCTCATTTAAGTCTTTATAATTACATTCAGTTTCAAGTTTTCTGACTCTGTTGTATACTTTATGCTTTACTACCATTTACTGTCCATCTTAAAATTTCACTGTTAACATGAATAAAATTATATTCAAAGCATACAATTGCAACTATGTGATTTTAGCTACAAAAAATAGATTAAACTGGAGAGAAAATAAATAACACTAAAGTGCCTCTGAATAGCTGACATACCGGTGAATTTCTGGCTGATGGGTACATTGACTGGAGTAGATTTCACAAGTGTGGCTTTGCCAATAGGGTCTAGATCTTTAAGGTCTGGAACTCGATCATGATAGATGAAGTCATTATCCTTCTTTGCTGCAGTAAGGGCACGGTTGATTTTGTCAGAAAATTCCTTCACGTTGACATATTCATCATAGCGAGATGCCACTGTTTTTATCAATTCTGCTGCATGCTAGCAAGAAAACGTTAAAAAAGAAAAAAAGTTTTCTTTTTTTCCAACAAATATCCAAGCTTTGGTTTTTTAAAAAAATCTTTAAAGACTAGCTTTACTAGCATTGTGATCAACAGAACAACCTAGCAGTTCTCTTATCAAATAACATCAAAATATCAAAAATGAAGAATACACAGCAGACACCCCTCTAAGACATGAATGAATTACCAAGAGAATAGAAGAAATCAAAACTATAAACTGACATGGAGGAAAGCTGTCTGTGGCCGTTGGGTATTTCTGTATCCAAAGGACTAGCAATTAAAATGCATGAAAAAGCCCTCAGGGAGACTTAAGACAGGGGTCTTGAAACTACCTAAGACAGCAAACTAGAAAGAAGAAACATCCCCTTCACCGCCCCCACCCCCACATGAAGGCAGAAACCTCAAAGGGCTTCATGTGGGATGAAAATGGTGGGTCAGAAAAAAACTCTGCAACACAGGTAAACAACAAAGCACCATGTCATGTCAGCAACAATCGGAATTTTTTCTTTAAAACTTGCCCTTGTGATACAAAAGATGAACATAGGCCTTACATAAATTTAGGGCTCAAATTACTTAGGTGATATTGGGTACAGCAACACCAAATAAAATAGATAATCTGGGGATAAATAGATAATTAATTAAAATCTAAATAATAGATTATTGAGGATAAATGCAGTAATATAATATTTAACATCTGACAATTTGCCAGAAAGATATAAACTTCACAAATGTTGTATTTGAAAGCCTTTATGTCAGGTAGTTAGAATAGGAAACAGGAGTCCAGAATGGCAGTGGCTAAAAGACAAGGAAGGGAAAAGCCCACGAAAATAGAACAAAGAAAGGTCAAAGGACTGTCAAAGGAAGGTCCGAGGACAAGTGAGGACCTCAGGTAGAACAAACCGCACCTCTGGCTAGCCCAATTTACGTAGGGCAGGCCCAGGGGGAGGGAAAAACATATAAGAGAGGAGCTCTCTCTCTCTCTGGCACACTTGGGCGACACACCCTCATGTCTCAAGGATGGATTTTCCTGCTATTATCTAAATAAAATAGAGCTGTAACATGGAGCTGTAACACTGATTTGTCTAAGAGCTATAACATGGTCCGTTTGAGACCTGAGAGATATAACACAGTCTGTCCAAGACCCAAGAGCTGTGGCACACTGAGGGCTTTAATGTCCGTCACTCTGAATCTTTGTTGTGACAAGACAGAACCGAGGAGCATACACTCGCTGGACATCTATGTAAACAACTGTAATAAAAATCTATCCATTTTATTATCATTAGAGTGGATGATTTTAACACTCTTTGTTTCAGCAATAAATGGACCAAGTAAACCAAAAATGGTTAAGATTACAGAAGTTCTCAACAACACAATGAGTTTGATTTATCAGACATGGAGCACCCTGGACTCCACAACTAGAGAATACCTAATAGTCTCAGGCTTTATAAAGAACATCTGTAGTGACCACATGAAGACATAAAAGCAAAAACACCAAAAGATAAAGACATCAAAATTACGAGATTATAAAAATGGTTTCATGTTAGAAAACCTATTTATATAATTCTCCAAATAATAAATTTAAGTTTTAAAAAATCAAATTATCTCATAGATGTTGCAAAATCATTTGATAAACTATTCACTTGACATTTCTTAAATCTTAGTAAAATAAAAATAAATATCCAGTTCCTTATATGTTAAAATCTTAATCCTCAATGCTGATATCATGCTTAGCAGAAAAATAAAATATTCCTAGAGTTAAAATAAAACAAAGATCACCAGTGTCATCATGAACGTTGACCATGTAAAAATAACCAGACAAAAGAATGAAATTAGAGGTGTAAAATTTAGAAAAGAAAAGGAACAATTTATTATTTATAGGTGATATATTTATTTGCATGCCAGAAAAATCTAAAAGAACCAACTATTCTAAGTAAAAGGTAGTTTAGATACAAAATCAACATAGAAAATACAGATAAACCACCACCAATCTGGAAAGATAACCAAGAAATAATAATCCAGTTACTAACAATGCAAAGAAATCTTAAAATATTTGTGCAAGATTAATACGAAATAGAAATAAGGATAACCAAAACAAACAAAAGCTACATCTTTTGCGTAAACTAGGAGATGGGAAAACACATATTTAAACCACTTTTTAAATCTGTACATCAAATCTGACTTGTAAATGTGATCAAACACTCTCCTAAATAGCAAAATTGGTATAAGGAGCAACAGAACAGAAGAAACAAGGGAAGGCTAAGGGCCCACCCTGAGGGAAAAGTGCTTAGTTAAGCAAATCTGAAAACAATGAAATGCAATGAGGTGACAGCTGCCAGCTGATGATAAAGGAAAAGCCAAACAGCCTCCCGGAGCCACACAAAGGTCAAAGGAAAAGGAAAAACGGAATACTGAGTGGCCTCGTCCAAACAAGGCAGATAACGACAAGAACAGGGATACTGGGTAAGCAGAAAAGAAGGCAGAAAAGTGGGGAGGAGGAAAAGGGATGAGCACTCAGAAACACCCACAAAATACAAACTGTTACAGCAGATAAACCACCTAAAAAAGCAAAGGCACAAAAGTGGAATCCTTCCTACACCAAGCTTTGAGAACCAGAGGGGAAGGGCCCTATACAAGAAGGCTTGGAAAGATACCCAGTGTTCCCCTACCCAGGAACCTCTTCAACTAAAATCAAACCCATTCAAACACAAGTAACCAAAAAGGCATTCCATCTGCCTCAACACAAAGAAACCACAAGTAAAATGGTGAAAATGAGCAGAGTAACTTNGGGCGACACACCCTCATGTCTCAAGGATGGATTTTCCTGCTATTATCTAAATAAAATAGAGCTGTAACATGGAGCTGTAACACTGATTTGTCTAAGAGCTATAACATGGTCCGTTTGAGACCTGAGAGATATAACACAGTCTGTCCAAGACCCAAGAGCTGTGGCACACTGAGGGCTTTAATGTCCGTCACTCTGAATCTTTGTTGTGACAAGACAGAACCGAGGAGCATACACTCGCTGGACATCTATGTAAACAACTGTAATAAAAATCTATCCATTTTATTATCATTAGAGTGGATGATTTTAACACTCTTTGTTTCAGCAATAAATGGACCAAGTAAACCAAAAATGGTTAAGATTACAGAAGTTCTCAACAACACAATGAGTTTGATTTATCAGACATGGAGCACCCTGGACTCCACAACTAGAGAATACCTAATAGTCTCAGGCTTTATAAAGAACATCTGTAGTGACCACATGAAGACATAAAAGCAAAAACACCAAAAGATAAAGACATCAAAATTACGAGATTATAAAAATGGTTTCATGTTAGAAAACCTATTTATATAATTCTCCAAATAATAAATTTAAGTTTTAAAAAATCAAATTATCTCATAGATGTTGCAAAATCATTTGATAAACTATTCACTTGACATTTCTTAAATCTTAGTAAAATAAAAATAAATATCCAGTTCCTTATATGTTAAAATCTTAATCCTCAATGCTGATATCATGCTTAGCAGAAAAATAAAATATTCCTAGAGTTAAAATAAAACAAAGATCACCAGTGTCATCATGAACGTTGACCATGTAAAAATAACCAGACAAAAGAATGAAATTAGAGGTGTAAAATTTAGAAAAGAAAAGGAACAATTTATTATTTATAGGTGATATATTTATTTGCATGCCAGAAAAATCTAAAAGAACCAACTATTCTAAGTAAAAGGTAGTTTAGATACAAAATCAACATAGAAAATACAGATAAACCACCACCAATCTGGAAAGATAACCAAGAAATAATAATCCAGTTACTAACAATGCAAAGAAATCTTAAAATATTTGTGCAAGATTAATACGAAATAGAAATAAGGATAACCAAAACAAACAAAAGCTACATCTTTTGCGTAAACTAGGAGATGGGAAAACACATATTTAAACCACTTTTTAAATCTGTACATCAAATCTGACTTGTAAATGTGATCAAACACTCTCCTAAATAGCAAAATTGGTATAAGGAGCAACAGAACAGAAGAAACAAGGGAAGGCTAAGGGCCCACCCTGAGGGAAAAGTGCTTAGTTAAGCAAATCTGAAAACAATGAAATGCAATGAGGTGACAGCTGCCAGCTGATGATAAAGGAAAAGCCAAACAGCCTCCCGGAGCCACACAAAGGTCAAAGGAAAAGGAAAAACGGAATACTGAGTGGCCTCGTCCAAACAAGGCAGATAACGACAAGAACAGGGATACTGGGTAAGCAGAAAAGAAGGCAGAAAAGTGGGGAGGAGGAAAAGGGATGAGCACTCAGAAACACCCACAAAATACAAACTGTTACAGCAGATAAACCACCTAAAAAAGCAAAGGCACAAAAGTGGAATCCTTCCTACACCAAGCTTTGAGAACCAGAGGGGAAGGGCCCTATACAAGAAGGCTTGGAAAGATACCCAGTGTTCCCCTACCCAGGAACCTCTTCAACTAAAATCAAACCCATTCAAACACAAGTAACCAAAAAGGCATTCCATCTGCCTCAACACAAAGAAACCACAAGTAAAATGGTGAAAATGAGCAGAGTAACTTCTCAACAGATAAGGAAAATTCACCAAAGAAAATGTTGCCACAGGAAATACTGGTGATCCAGTGGTTAGGGCTCTGCACTTTCACTGCTGTGGCTGCAGGTTCAATCCCTGGTCAGGGAACTAAGATCACACAAGCCGTGAGGCACAGCCAAAAGAAAAAAGAAAGAAATGTTGCCACAAACGAAAGAACACAGCCTACTAAAAAAGGTAAAATAAGCTAAAAGACGTAAGGATGCAATCAACACTACCAAAAGAACACAAAATATGAACAGAGATGCTATTCAGATAGCAAGATAATAGTGGGTAATACTCAGGTAACAGTGGGTGATATTCTGAGCAACAGAACGTGAAACGAGACCCGAAGTACTCAGTGAAGAAAAATATGAAATCATTTAAGAAAAGAAAGACTGAAATATTTATGCAAAGAACATGAAAGGGATGAAAGCTTTCACAGAAACCACTGTAAGAAACATACCAAACAAGAAAAAGTAAAGACAATTCCACATGGCAGCTGGGGAGCAGAGACCCTTACAAACTGAAAATTCAAGAGACTAATCAACCAAATGCAATGTGAGGGCTGTACATGAATCCTTATTTGAACAAACTATAAAACCACATTTTAGGAAAAAATCAAAGAAAACTAAACCAGGTTTGGGTAGTATTAGGTTACTAGCTTGCGAACTGGAACTAACTGTACTAGATAGGATGACATGTGGTTTTAATTTTTTTAAGTCTTATCTATCTTAGAGGCATATACTGAAGTAACAAGGATGAAATGATACGTGAGATAGCTGTAAATACATCAAAAAAATAAAGAGGAAGGGGGAACAGATGAGACAAAGAAAAAATATTGATAATCACTGAAACTGGTAATAGATATTTGATGATTCTTATTTATATATATATATATATATATATATGTTTGAAGCTTTCCATAATAAATACTTAAATAAAATTCATACAGATGCATAAGCAGGAACAATCAAGAAAATTCAGGGATTGAGAGATGATCACCACTAATTAGGTATTAAAACATTCTAAAGTATCAATGATTCAAATTGTATAGCTGGAACATGAACAGATAAAACAGGCCAATATAGCAGAATAAAAATAGACCCAAATACATATGAAGGATTTAGTAAGTGATAAAGTCAAAATCTCAACGCAATGGGGTAAAGAAAGTCATTGCAATAAACGATCTGAAGACAACTGGGTAGCCATTTGAAAAAATAAAAATTGCATCCATCCTTCACATCACCTATCAGGATAAACTCCAAGTGGATCAAAGATCCAAGAATTGAATATAATATACAATGAATTACAGATGTATTTATACTCTGATATCAGCAATCCCTTTCCAGGAATTTAAGATATACCTGCTGCTATGAACTGAACTGTGTCCCCACCCCTGCCGCTGCTGCTAAGTCGCTTCAGTTGTGTCCTACTCTGTGCAACCCCAGAGACGGCAGCCGACCAGGCTCCGCCGTCCCTGGGATTCTCCAGGCAAGAACACTGGAGTGGGTTGCCATTTCCTTCTCCAATGCATGAAAGTGAAAAGTGAAAGTGAGGTCGCTCAGTAGTGTCCGACTCTTCGCGACCCCATGGACTGTAGCCTACCAGGCTTTTCCGTCCATGAGATTTTCCAGGCAAGAGTACTGGAGTGGGATGCCATCGCCTTCTCCAACCCTACCCCCTCAAAACTTGTATGCTGACGCTCTAACTTCCCAAGAGATGGTACTTGGACATGGGGCCTTCGGGAGATCATGGAGAGGCCCTCATGAAAGGATTAGTGCCCTTGTAAGAAGAGACACCAGAAAGCATGCTGTCTCTCCCTACCATAAAAGTACACAGCAAGAAGCCAGGCTAGCAGTATGTAAGCCCACCGTCCTGACACCCTCACATTTACAGCCTCCTGAACTATGAGAAAATAAATTTCTGTTGTTTAAACCACCAGTCTATGGTATTTTGTTATGGAAGCCTGAGCTAAGCAACTACTGAAATACAAAATGCCACATTCACATAATCAATCACTGCAGTGTGGTTTGTAATAACAAATCTTGGAAACATGCAAGTATCCAGCAGTAACGTGTGGTTTATATAGTGAAGTACAATGCAGCTCCAAAGAGAAATGAGAAAGGTCTCTTTGCTGCTGTATGAAATGGAGAGGGCTTCAATGTGCTATATGAGAAAAATAAGATGCACAACACTACACATAGCACGTACGTGCTCAGCTGCTCGGTCATGTCTGACTCTACGACCCCAAGGACTGCAGCCTGCCAAGCTCCTCGGTCCATGGGATTTCCCAGGCAAGAATACTGGAGTGGGTTGGCATTTCCTACTCCAAAGGATCCTCCCAACCCAGAGATCAAAGCCACAATTCCTGTGTCTCCTGCACTGGCAGGTGGATTCTTTACCAACGTGCCACCCATGGCATATGATCGCGTATATAAAGAACAGGAGAGTTAAGACACTGCATTAAGTGTGCATGCACGTGTGTACGTATCTGCTTATAGTTTCAAAGAGAATTAAAAAAAAAAAAAACACTGAAAGGATTAAGTAAGAAATAAATGAAAATCACTTATGAGGCATAAGTGTAGGGATTAAAACAGAACGGAAAAGGTAGAGATCAGCTAAGTGTATGCCTGTTTTCCCCAACTGTTATATTGAAAATGTTCAAGTTCACAGAAAAATTAAAAGAACAGAACAATTGAGGAAAAAACTCCTCCTCTGGCAAGTTTAACAACTGTTACCAATTTTGTCATATTTGCTCTCTTTCCCACACATACACAGACCTTTTCTTTTTACGTAACTATTTGAAACTGAACTTCAGACATCACAACCCTTCATCCCTAAAAATCTCAGCACGTAATCTAATGAGGACACTCTCCTTAATATCTACAAACTAGTATCTAACAAAGAAAAAGCAATACTTTCATAAAATCAGTTTTATCATGTTATTACACTCCTCATTAATGAATTAAATAAATATCTGGTATGTATCCATTTTATCTGAGTCACAATTTTACATCTATATAGAGGCATCCCTCAGTATCTGTGGGGGATTGGTTTCAGGACTCCTCAATGGCACTAAAATCTGAATGTTCAAGTCCCATAGCTGGCCCTCCGTACCTACAGATTCTGTGTCTGCAGATTAAACATAGTACACAACCAGCAGTTGACTAACTCCACAAATTCAGAAGCTGCCAGTATGGAAAGTCGAATATTTATTCATTGAAATACACCTGCATATAACTTGACTTGGACAGTTCAAATCTGTGTTGTTCAAGGGTAAACTGTATTTTTATGTCTTTTTTAAAATTGAGCCTTGGTAGCTTTAGAGGCTCACCGGGACAATCAAGTATCTCCTGGAGCCTAATGAACTACACTGACCAAGAAGCGCACTCATGAGCTGTGTAAGCCCAGGTACAATTTTTCTTGGCCCCAGAAGTGAATCACCCACAGCAATTTTCCCTTTGCTATCTTACCTATTGCTGTGATAGTTCCTGAGTCCTGCGATTTTTTTTTTTTTTCTGGCTTGCTCATGACTAAAAGCTTTCCCCCATTACTGTTAACAATAACTGCAAAACTGACTGAACGGTGCGACCATCAGGTACACGTACATGGGGCATTCTGAGCAGAAGACTGCAGAGAATATGACTTACTGTTCATGCTTTTTGTCCGTTTTGTTCTCTTTGCCTATGTCTCAGCTCAAATCAAGTTAAAAAAATATATATCTCATGCCTAATGGAAAGAGGAACAGCCCCTGGAGACATGAATCACTAAGTGTTTATGTTAACTTCTGACCTATGACTAAAGGTATGTAATTGAAGCTATGCACTCTTCAGGTGTAGAGCTGAAAAAAGTGTCTAAAAGTGAAAGAAGTTCTTATCTCCTGTGTGAATTTGAGATAGCTTCCTTTTTCCAAAGAGGTTTTAAAAATTAGATTAAAATTTCAAAAGGAGATCTTATATAACTGGTTTATAGAGAATATTCATTTGATTATAAAAATTCCAAAATCCCCCCAAAATAAAGAAGCTATCATCTGTAAAACAAAGACCAGTTTACCATCTAGTCAATACTCACTGAAGTGGCTGACCAACAGTGGACCCTGAGAGAGGAATTCAGGATGAAAACCAAGATGATGCCCTCCTCCCGCTCTGGAAAAACAGGCCCCTCAGACAGATGGATATCTCAGGAAGAATGTTAATGAATCCAGATTCTTGTATCTTCCCATACACAGAAAAGCACTAAAATCATTAACCTGGGATATCTGTTCTTTGTGACTTGCAGTAATCTTTTACTGAAAGGTATGCTTGACTGGAGGTGTTCTCTCGTCAAAATCAAATGAGTGGGTTTCTCCCCTACCTCTTCAGAAAGGTTCCTCGGAGCTACTGAGAGGCCATCTCCCAGGCCACTGTTGCTGCTGCTGCTAAGTTGCTTCAGTCGTGTCCAACTCTGTGCGACCCCATAGACGGCAGCCCACCAGACTCCCTCGTCCCTGGGATTCTCCAGGCAAGAACACTGGAGTGGGTTGCCATTTCCTTCTCCAATGCATGAAAGTCAAAGTGAAGTCGCTCAGTCGTGTCCAACTCTTAGCGACTCCATGGACGGCAGCCCACCGGGCTCTTCAACCCAAGGGATTTTCCAGGCAAAAGTACTGGAGATCCCAGGGCACAGTCCTCAGTAAAGTCCCTGAATAAAACTTACACTCCAACTCGTATGCTGTGTGCTCTTCTTTCAGTCGATACTCCTGATACTTTATACTACCCTGAAACAAACGTTCCCCTAAAAACCCCTTTCTCAGAAGCATGGTTTCATCTGCTTTCATATGATGCTAAGTTACTACAATCAAAGTGAATCCCTGGACAAATAAATGTCTGATGATCTGAGTGTGCCTTTCTCTGATTTTGTCAGTGTGGAGTATAATACAAGCATATATTTTATTTTTTTTGGTTTCTCTTCTCATGAAAAGACTAATTACACTGAACTTCCTAGTAAGATTTACACTGTATCTTCGAATACTAGTCCATATTTAAATTTCCTTAACAGTCCTGTTCATACCATCTGCTGACCAACTCTCAAACTACAAACAATTCATCTAACAGTGCTCGCCCCTGCTGCAAAGCTGCCCCAGATATCATAGCAAGTTACTCACACACCTAGGGCAGATACAGCATAGAAGGTAGTCTGCTGACTACAAGATCTATTTATATAGATTATGCCTGTCCTTCTCAAACTATGGAACTGTATGATCCAATTATAGACCAAGGCTATGCCACAAGTTAAGCACTCCACATCCTTTCTGGAGCATGAAAATTAATTTAGAGTATTATATATTAAACATGAGTAAATAAAAGAGGACTGAATGCAAAGTTAACATGAAATTTTTAGATAAAATAGGAAGTTTCAAAAAGCACCCAGTTGGTATGCTGTGCTGTGCTAAGTTGCTCTGTCACATCGGACTTTTTGTGACGCAATGTCCTGCAGCCCACCAGGCTCCTCTGTCCATGGCATTTCCCAGGCAACAACACTGGAGTGGGTTGCCATTTCCTTCATAGCCTAAAAAATAAAAACAATCACCCATCTTCATGGACAGGTGAAATGAGTGGGAAAGCTTTTTATGAGCAAACTTTGGAATCTCACTAAAAAAAAGAAGAAAAAGGAAATCCAAGTATTCAGGTGACTTAAATATTTATTTCTCAGAAACTCACCTGTAGCCGCGCAATCTCTTCTCCAAATTTCTTCTGCTGTTTTGCCAAGATAGACTGGTGGTACTCAGCATAGGCCTGCATGATACAGTGCTTTGCAGCCAAGACAGGGAACACCTCCTGGAAATAAAAATACTGACCAGGGAGAGTCCAACCACACAAACCACCACAGACAACATGGGATGCAGGAAGAAAAAGGAAAAGGAGACAGAAATTAGAATCACCCCGTTAATAGTTTAGAGATAGGTTAGTCATTAGGTGTAGCAGAGAAGACCACATGATTTTGCGTGGACTGGATTCAATGAATTCAGGGTTTTTTTCTTCCAATATCAGTCGTGTCCAACTCTTAGCGACTCCATGGACGGCAGCCCACCGGGCTCTTCAACCCAAGGGATTTTCCAGGCAAAAGTACTGGAGATCCCAGGGCACAGTCCTCAGTAAAGTCCCTGAATAAAACTTACACTCCAACTCGTATGCTGTGTGCTCTTCTTTCAGTCGATACTCCTGATACTTTATACTACCCTGAAACAAACGTTCCCCTAAAAACCCCTTTCTCAGAAGCATGGTTTCATCTGCTTTCATATGATGCTAAGTTACTACAATCAAAGTGAATCCCTGGACAAATAAATGTCTGATGATCTGAGTGTGCCTTTCTCTGATTTTGTCAGTGTGGAGTATAATACAAGCATATATTTTATTTTTTTTGGTTTCTCTTCTCATGAAAAGACTAATTACACTGAACTTCCTAGTAAGATTTACACTGTATCTTCGAATACTAGTCCATATTTAAATTTCCTTAACAGTCCTGTTCATACCATCTGCTGACCAACTCTCAAACTACAAACAATTCATCTAACAGTGCTCGCCCCTGCTGCAAAGCTGCCCCAGATATCATAGCAAGTTACTCACACACCTAGGGCAGATACAGCATAGAAGGTAGTCTGCTGACTACAAGATCTATTTATATAGATTATGCCTGTCCTTCTCAAACTATGGAACTGTATGATCCAATTATAGACCAAGGCTATGCCACAAGTTAAGCACTCCACATCCTTTCTGGAGCATGAAAATTAATTTAGAGTATTATATATTAAACATGAGTAAATAAAAGAGGACTGAATGCAAAGTTAACATGAAATTTTTAGATAAAATAGGAAGTTTCAAAAAGCACCCAGTTGGTATGCTGTGCTGTGCTAAGTTGCTCTGTCACATCGGACTTTTTGTGACGCAATGTCCTGCAGCCCACCAGGCTCCTCTGTCCATGGCATTTCCCAGGCAACAACACTGGAGTGGGTTGCCATTTCCTTCATAGCCTAAAAAATAAAAACAATCACCCATCTTCATGGACAGGTGAAATGAGTGGGAAAGCTTTTTATGAGCAAACTTTGGAATCTCACTAAAAAAAAGAAGAAAAAGGAAATCCAAGTATTCAGGTGACTTAAATATTTATTTCTCAGAAACTCACCTGTAGCCGCGCAATCTCTTCTCCAAATTTCTTCTGCTGTTTTGCCAAGATAGACTGGTGGTACTCAGCATAGGCCTGCATGATACAGTGCTTTGCAGCCAAGACAGGGAACACCTCCTGGAAATAAAAATACTGACCAGGGAGAGTCCAACCACACAAACCACCACAGACAACATGGGATGCAGGAAGAAAAAGGAAAAGGAGACAGAAATTAGAATCACCCCGTTAATAGTTTAGAGATAGGTTAGTCATTAGGTGTAGCAGAGAAGACCACATGATTTTGCGTGGACTGGATTCAATGAATTCAGGGTTTTTTTCTTCCAATTAGAATTAACAATTGGGTTTTTTAACTGTTAAATGTAGCCAATTTAGGCTTTTACAATTCTCTTTAAGCCATGAAGTCAACATTTTGTTTACAAAGAAAAAAGGAAAGCATGCATTAGAAAGAGAAGTAGAACGGACATTCACAGAGGAACATCAAGCACAGGGCTTTAGCAGCTTTCTAGTGAGCCCTTACCCAGCTCTCAGTTAACTAAGACACCATTACTCACATATACTAATGAAACTGCTCTATAGCTGACTGTTTCATCATGTTTAAAAGACAAAAGACAGTGAAGTAAGTTCCCACTTAAATTCACAATCTAAGAGGCTTTTAATAACAATGATTTTTAGCCATATAAAAATTACTCAGCATCACATAAAGACTAACATTTCAATACCATACACTCAAAAACACAGAGCAGACAGACAGATGCACTGAGCTAATAACTAAAATGATAAAGTGTTACTCTGCCCTAATTTGTTTTGAAAAAAGTTCCAGACAAAACTGATTTTAGAAGATCCAAAAACATGAACCAAAAAAGCAGTAGAGGGTCTTCCAAAATATCAACTCCTACCCTATAAACTCAATGTTTTTAGGAAGTACATGCCATTTAATATCCAAGAAATATACTAGACAATCACTGTCTAGACAAAAAAAAATAATAATAATAAGAGAAATTAAAACTGAATTACTACCTTGTTTGCTTTCCTGTCTCCCAGTGAATAATTTCCTAGCTTCCTGGGTCACTACTTGCAGATATTCCAGTTTTATAACTAGAATATGAAAATACCTGATGAGCTTTATTAGTCAAAAGGCAAAAATAAAAGACATCTAAAATCTCAAACTGCACTCATGCCAGTTCTCAAGGTTAAGTCTGGAGCCAATGGGTACTTAAACAGGAGATTTTCCAAAGAATACCAGGAGTGGTGCAGAGGTAGTTCCCAAGTCTTTGTAGGTGACACTGTCTTCTCACCCGGACAGGACTGAACTAACGGCCCCACAGGATTTAACAGTAGTGCAGCTGATCACGAGGTCTTTCAGATGAAGAAAAGGTAAGAGGAGATCCCAAGTCTCTTAACAGCAACACTATTACTACCCAAGAGTCCTAGGCAAATTCTTCTACTGATCTCTTGGTGCATTTTAAATCTCCAGCACACTTCAAATTCCTTGATGCTCACATTCTGCTCATTCTCAACACTCATATGTTGATGTACTTTCGTGCTTTTTTACTTTGCCACAAAACTGTCTGCAATTTCATAATTTATAAAGATTCCTAAATGACTTATAAATCATTTTCCCTAAAAAAAAGCACGCAACAAATACCATTTGCTAGCATACAGACAAAATTAATTCCTTGAACATTTCTGAAAGAGAGCAGTTGACTCAAGACATTTCAATCTGTAAGCTTCTGTTTTCAAGCAGACTGAATTTACTTCTCAGTCTAATTGTCTGCTTTATCATTTACAAATGCTTGTCATTGACTAGTCTCTTCAAATGCTGCTTCAGAAAGGTTAACGTTAAAACAATTAATACTTCCTGTGTCACGAGGTTTTAGCCGGCGGCTTTCCTGAGCTGTACAACAGCAGCCCAATTGTCTGTCCCTGTTGGCAAAACTCAATTCTAATCAAAGTACGGGGTGAATTTGTTAAGTTTCCTTTTCCTTTTGTCTTTATGTCTGTGTGCTTTAAGATTCATCTTTAAGAAAACAGGACAATAATTAAAAGGGTGAATAATCAACATGCTCAAGTATCATGCTGTACCAAAGGACCAATGATTCAAAACAATGCCCTGATCAGATAAAATTACTGGAGACAGGTATTCACAATTTTCCAGAAAGAGTTTTAGCTTGGAAAAATAAATTTAGTAAAGAACAGAAACAAAGGCATTCGCTAAATATGAAAGATAAAAAGTGTCATGCATCTTAAATTAAAAACTATTTCTACAAACATATTCTTCAAATGCCTCCCCTTAAATTTCAAATTTCTTTAAAAATCGTAATTTTCAACTTGCTTAAGACACAAAAATGTCTGAATAGTTCCACATGCAAAACAACCAAGTATTTACAAAAAACAATAACTGACCTTGGGGAGAGTATCTTTGTACTGACATTGTTTAAAAGCATCACCAAAATAATCTGCAGCCTGATTAGCCAATTTAGCTATGATGGCATCTTTCATTTTATCTGGAATAAAATATTAAATTGATCATTTCAATGAAAATAAATATAAAATAATCTGATATGTCATGGTAACTCAGTGAAGACAGGTTTATACATTTGTCTTACAAAATCCTTGTTGATGAAACTGATTCTCCTGTGTACAAGTTAATTATTCCCTAGGCAGATCCAGAGAGTTGGAATAAATGAGCAGCTGTCAGAAGCCAAGGTACACGAGGAGTGGAGAGTGACTGACAGGACCTGTGGCATTTCTTTGAGGGGTGGGAATGTTCTAAAGTAAGACGGTTAGGGATGGCTGCAAAACTCTGAGTACACTAAAAACCAATGAATTGTATATGTTAAAAGGGTAAATGTTACTGCATATGAATTCTATCTCAGTGTAAACTGTTATTTTAAAAGAAAACCTTTTCCAGTCCGTTTAGCTTCCACCTGCTGGACTGCTCTCATGTTCAATTCCTCTACACTTGTACGTTCAATCCTTGTTCTCTCTCATACTAACTTACATGCCTTAGCACAAGTGTCCTTATTCCCTCATTCACAGGGCCAGGGACTCTGCTGGGATGGCTCCTCATTGTTAGCTGAAGTCTAGTTTAAACAGGGAAATTCTTCTTGACTGAAGAATCTGAAAACAGCATGACACCCCCTACATCCTTATCCCAAACCCAGAGCACCAGTCATCATCACAGCTTATTTTGTTTATAGCAATTATCTCTCTCTAAAATTACCTTGGCTACTTAACTTCTTGTTTATCATCTCCCCCATGATAAACTGCAAGCTTCCTAAAAACAGAAATCTTCTCTGTCTGCTGACTCCATCTAGAGCCTATCACAGGGACCGCATACAGCTGTACCCAGTAATTACGATATCTGATGAATGAATGAATTTTAAATGTTACAAACCTACACAACTACTACTCCAGGATTCAGAGTTTTAAGATGACAACTACACATTTCATAAAAGACTTCAGAAACAGACTATATTCTGAACTATGTGTTTGTACCACCTTCAGGTCAGAAAAGGAAAGGTGAAATTTTTCGATGAACCACAGGTCAAAGATGCAAAGATGAAAGTTCTACATTGAACATATTATAATCACCTTATTTTAAAAGCCTGTCACTTCTTTTCCCATGCAACAAAATGGAGAACAAAGTGGAATTACCTCTTGTGGCTTTTAAAAAAAACACTTCTTGGGCCTGGGCCAGCATGATAAGGCTGAGGGTCCCAACAGTGTCTGGAGATATGTCCACAGTGGGCTCTCTATTCAAGGCAGATAAAACGGTCTCTTTAATGTGTAAAAAGGCACCACTAGCAAACTAGAGGAAGGAAAAGGAGAATTTCATTAAAATCTGTAAGAACTCAGCAAGACACAAAACCACTTCAAATGTTAACTCAGTTCAACAGTTACTGTATTTAAATTACTACATTACGAAAAACAGACCTAAGACGTCTCACCTACCAACAATAAGAATATTTTTCTAAAAACAATACAGAATAAGATTTAACATGTATTAGACATTCAACAGCAACAAAGTAAACTGATAGGACAAATTGATTCAACTTTTGCAAATACTTCCTCAAAATCCAACATGTGAACAGAGGCAGGGATATTAGTAAAATGTTTTTAGTCCTAAAATTTTCTTGCTTCGGTCCCAAACTCATCTCTCAAATAATTAAAGAGTACTGATACCTAGTCCTCTGGGGAACAACAGGACAATCCAAAGCTAAGGATCTTTTATTTGGCTTTCAGAGCTCCCTGGTAAAATGTTTCCCACCAGATTTTTCTTCTCAGTTATATTTTGCTTAGCTTCCCAGGTGGCACAGTGGTAAAGAATCCACCTGCCGATGCAGGAGGCACAAGAGACCTGGGTTCCATCCCTGAGTCAGAAGATCCCCTGGAGAAGGAAAGGGCTACACTCCAGTATATCCTGCCTGGGAATCCCACAGAGAGAGGAGCCTGGTAGGTTGCAGGCCATGAGGTCACAGAAGAGTCAGACACAACTAAGCACTGCACTGAGGTTAACACGAAAATAACTGTGTTTATGAAACAACTGACCCTGGGAAAAAGAAAGACGTCAATCTGGGACTGAACGGAGCTGTGGGTTATGCAGTCAAGCTACACAGAGCTAACTCAAGGTTAAGCTGTACCGATGTGAACGTCACATTTGCTGCAGTCAGAAAGCACCATAAAACTAGATGAATGTCTGCAAGAAGCGATCAGCCGACACGCTCAGTAAACTAACAGAATCACACACTACAAACGCAAGGGATCTGGTCTCCCATTCACAAATAACGACTGGAGAGCTACAGAGATTAAAGCACTTATCCAAGGGCAGAGTGTCTTGGCAGCAAATGGCTTGGAGAGAGACTTAGACTCTCTTTCCCTCACACTACGGGCCTTGCTGTGACCAGGAGTGGCATGTACCCTCAGTCATTCAGGATGCCCTCTAAGACTTCACATGCCAACAGCTGGAGTTCACAATGAATAGAAAACTACATAAACTTTTAATTCATTTTCACATTTTAAAAAACTTGCCACTTATAGCCTCACAAAGGAAAGGTATTTGCATCAGGATTGTCATCTGTGCCCATTCAAAACTGGGAGCATGTTGTGTGGTTAAAGTACATTTTCCTCTCACTTTCTTAGAACAGCATTCTTCAACTGCCCTAAACTTAAACAATGGAAAAGACCGAACTCCACCTCTGAAACAAACAAACTTCAGAACCATGAGAGATGACAGTACAAGGACCATTTGGGATTCCCTAAACTTAGACCTCCTGAAACCCCAGGGGACCACTGCATTAACACTTCTGCCCCCTGGTCCCCTCGTCTGGAAAACGAGAATAACATTATGCAGCGTGCATCACCAAGTGTGCAAGAGAACATGAACGTACTCTAAATGATAAAGCCACATAAAACATGAAAACATAATTATAGATTACCACTTCACAATAACCACTTATTTTCCTTAAATTGAAGCATAAAAAGCTGAGTCAACAATACATTGTCGCCAAATAAGAGGCCATATTAGTAACTGACTGTATGTAAAACCTACATTTAGTTAAGAATGTTACATGTCTGACCACATTTAACTATGACCTCTTCACAAGTCTCAGAGGTCAAATTTTCTTGCCAAGAGATCTTCATTTTTGTGACACTGGTGAAATTTTAACTATATCTCACTAAGAAAAATTATGCAAAAATAATGTACAAATATTTTAAATGAGGTCATGCATTTAAAAGGGACTTGCCAAAAATTTTATCTCAAACAATTAATCATTTTTTCTCCCAACATTTATTGAGCCTTTATTATGTGCCAGGCACTGTGCTAGGTTGCTGGGTATACAACGGTGAGGAAAAACAGAGCTGGGTTTACAAGCACGTTCTTTTATTTAAGGACTTCAAAAAAATGTATCAATTCATTAAAAAGTATATTATTTTTCAAGGAAGCATTGGTATATAAAGAAACATTTGTAAACCCTAATCGCAAATGATTTTCCATTCAATCCAACTCAGTATTGACAGTTAGGTAATAACTACTGTTCTGCGTACCTGATAATGTTTAGCAGCGATTTTCAATCCTTCATCATTATCCAGGTTCTGTTCTGCTGCAATCTGGCTAGCTAAGGCTGCACAATTGAACAACACACAGCTCTTTTCATATCCTAAGCTTGCAAGAGCTGTAAAAGATTGAGAAGGAAAAATTCATCAGATTATTTTTTTTTCTAAGGAAAATGAATGTTTCAAAGAGAAATACTATGACCTCTATCCCACTGGCTCTCACAAAAACAAGTTTCCGGACCTGTTTTCTCACCCATAATCTTCTCCCATATTTCTAGCTGCCCTGTGAGACATCTATTTCCACAATATTCTCATCACCTAAAACTCAAGGATCAATAAATTCATCTTTCCTTTCCTTTACGTCCACACTATTAGATTCAAAATGAAAAGTCATTCTCACGTCACTTCAAATTCAATTCAAGTAAATTTTTCCCATTTTTCCATCAGCTCTCTCAAAATGATACCTTCTCATGACATTCAAACCAGTTTCTCACTTGCTACCAACTCCCACCTGGCCTTCTGTGCCTCACTTCCTTATGTTAATAATGTATCTCTCAGAGGACTAGAAGACTATCTGGTTAAAGTACAATTCTGACTAAGACGCTACATGTCTCACATCAATTGGGATAGCTACTATCAAACAAAACAGAGGACTTCCCTAGTGGTACAGTGGATAAGAATCCGCCTGCCAATGCAGAGAACACACAGGTTCAATCCCTGGTCCGGGAAGATTCCACGTGCCATGTGCGGAGCAACTAAGCCCATGAGCCACAACCACCGAGCCTGAGGGCTGCAGCTCTTGAAGCCCACGTACCTGGAGCCTGTGCTCCACAAGAGAGGCCCCCGCGATGAGAAGCCCACTCACCCAGTGGAGAGTAGCCCCCACGCCCAACTACTGAAAGCCCCCTGGCAGCAACAAAGACCCAGCACAACCAAAACTGAATAAAGAGAAACAAGACTGAATGGGACAGTTGTCAGCAGGCACGTGGAGAGACTAGGACCGTTACGTACTTTGGTGGAGATGTAAAATGTTGCAGCCGTGTGGAAAACAATACGAAGATCCCTCAAAAAGTGAGAAATAAAATTACTGCATAATCCAACAATTCCACTTCTGAGTATAAACCCAAAAGAAACGAAAGCAGGGTTTAGCCTCAGGGATATCTGTACATCCATGTCCATATCAGAATGATTCACAGTAGCCAAAAGGAGGAAGCAACTTAACACTGGTTAAGGGACAGGGAATGCCCTGGTAGTCCAGTGGTGAGGACTCGGTGCTTCCACTGCTGCGGCCCAGGTTCAGCCCTAGCTAGGGAACTAAGAGCCCACAAGCCACACAGTGAGGGGGAAAATAATGTTTTTTAGTTGGTTAAGATAGTATATTTTATGTTATGGTTTTTTTAAAACACATATACACACACACATAGAAGAAGAAATTCAATCATAGTCACATTCAAGATCTCACATAATGTGCCAGAAATCGAAAATCAAGCAAAATAATCATAAGGCTTCTGACAAAACCACTGAACAAACCAGCCAGGAAAATCAGAACAACATTACAGCTGTGTGTTTGTGCCATACAGAAGTGTCTCCAAGTAAAACACTCGTTGTGATGTAGCAATTTAGATGTCTCCCCTGTAATTACAGCCAGGTTTTAGCTTGCCCCCAACCTAATTTCTAGCCTCTGCAGCATAAAGCAGACACACACACCAGCTACTCTAGCCTCTGTTCAATTCAGTCACTCAGTCATGGCCGACTCTTAGGACCCCATGGACTGCAGCACGCCAGACCTTCCTGTCCATCACCAACTCCCGGAGCTTGCTCAAAGTCATGTCCATTGAGTCAGTGATGCCATCCAACCATCGCATCCTCTGTTGTCCCCTTCTCCTCCAGCCTTTAATCTTTCACAGCATCAGAGGCTTTTCCAATGAGTCAATTCTTCGCATCAGGTATCCAAAGCATTGGAGTTTCAGCCTCAGCATCAGTCCTTCCAATGAATATTCAGGACTTATTTCCTTTAGGATGGGCTGGTTGGATCACCTTGCAGTCCAAGGGACTCTCAAGAGTCTTCTTCAACACCACAGTTCAAAAGCATCAATTCTTCGACACTCAGCTTTCTTTATGGTCCAACTTTCACATCCATACATGACTACTAGAAAAACCATAGCTTTGACTAGACAGACCTTTGTCAGCAAGGTAATGTCTCTGCTTTCTAATATGCTGTCTAGGTTGGTCATAGCTTTTCTTCCAAGGAGCAAGCGTTTTGACCTGCATACAGATTTCCCAGGAGGCAGGAAAGGTGGGATGGTATCCCCATCTCTTTCAGAATTTTCCACAGTTTGTTGTCATTCACATATTCAAAGGCTTTGGCATAGTCAATAAAGCAGAAATAGATGTTTTTCTGGAACTCTCTTGCTTTTTTGATGATTCAACAGATGTTGGTAATTTGATCTCTGGTTCCTCTGCCTTTTCTAAATACAGCTTGAACATCTGCAAGTTCACGGTTCAACATTCTTTTGAATCCTGGCTTGGAGAATTCTGAGCATTACTCTAAGTGTGTGAGATGAGTGCAACTGTGCGATAGTTTGAACATTCCTTAGCAATGCCTTTCTTTGGAACTGGAATGAAAACTGACCTTTTCCTGTGGTCACTGCTGAGCTTTCCAAATTTGCTGGCATATTGGTGCAGCACTTTCACAGCATCAACTTTTAGGATTTGAAATAGCTCAATTGGAATTCCATCATCTTCACTAGCTTTGCTCATAGTGATGCTTCCTAAGGCCCACTTGACTTAGCATTCCAGGATGTCTGGCTCCAGGTGAGTGATCACACCATCGTGATTATCTGGGTCATGAAGATGTTTTTTGTATAGTTCTTCTGTGTATTCTTGCCACCTCTTCTTAATCTCTTCTGCTTCTGTTAGGTCCATACCACTTCTGTCCTTATTGTGCCCATCTTTGCATGAAATGTTCCCTTGATATCTCTGATTTTCTTTAAGAGATCTCTAGTCTTTCCCGTTCTATTGCTTTCCTCTATTTCTCTGCACTGTTCACTTAAGAAGGCTTTCTTATCTCTCCTTGCTGTTCTCTGGAACTCTGCATTCAAACAGGTATATCTTTCCTTTTCTCCTTTGCCTTTCACTTCTCTTCTTTTCTCAGCTATTTGTAAGGCCTCCTCAGACTACCATTTTGCCTTTTTGCATTTCTTTATCGTAGGGATGGTCTTGATCACTGCCTCCTGTACAGTGTTACGAACCTCCATCCATAGTTCTTTAGGCACTCTATCAGATCTAATCCCTTGAATCTATTTGTCACTTCCACTGTATAATTGTAAGGGATTTGATTTAGGTCATATCTGAATGGTCTAGTGGTTTTCCCTACTTTCTTCAATTAAGTCTGAATTTGGCAATAAGGAGTTCATGATCTGAGCCACAGTCAGCTCCCAGTCTTGTTTTTGCTGACCGTATAGAGCTTCTCCATCTTTGGCTGCAAAGAATATAATCAATCTGATTTCAGTATTGACCATCTGGTGATGTCCATGTGTAGAGTGGTCTCTTGTAATGTTGGAAGAGGGTGTTTGCTATGACCAATGGCGTTCTCTTGGCAAAACTGTTAGCCTTTCCTTGCTGCATTTTGCACTCCAAGGTCAAACCTGCCTCTTACTCCACATATCTCTTGACTTCCTACTCTTGCATTCCAGTTCCCTGTGATGAAAAGGACATCTTTGGGGGGTTGTTAATTCTAGAAGGTCTTGCACAGAACCACTCAACTTCAGTTTCTTTGGCATTCGCAGTTGGGGCACAGACTTGGATTACTGTGATAATGTACAGCTTGCCTTGGAAACTACCAGAGATCATTCTGTCATCTTTGAGATTGCATCCAAGTACTGCATTTCAGACTCTTGTTGACATATAATGGCCATTTGAACTAAATTCACCCATTCCAGTCCATTTTAGTTCACTGATCCCTAAAACATCAACATTCACTCTTGCCATTTCCTATTTGACCACTGCCAATTTGCCTTGATTCATGAACCTAACTTTCCTATGCAATATTGTTCTTTACACCACTGGACTTTGCTTCCATCACCAGTCACAGCCACAACTGGGCACTGTTTTCGCTTTGGCTCCATCTCTTCTTCTTTCTGGAGTTACTTCTCCACTCTTCTCCAGTAGCATACTGGGCACCTGCAGACCTGAGGAGATCACCTTTCAGTGTCATATTTTTTTGCCTTCTCATACTGTTCATGGGGTTCTCAAGGCAAGAATACTCAAGAATACTCTAACCTACTTTCTTAGATAAATGTATTAACAATCTACAATAACCAGGAGCAGAACACACAAAAAAATTAAGATCAAAGTGAACTGAAAATCTGAACCCAGAATAAACAAAAACAATTCCAGTAATAGAAAGCAACATTTCCAAGATCCTCATGAGCATCCTTAAAAGAGACTCAAAGACACTACATCCATAAAACAAGTACAGGATGTTACTAAGAAAGAATAATCCAGGAGTAAGAAAAAGCTCCTGGAAATGAAACTTTGATTTTTCCAAAGAAAGCTTAGAAAATATCTAGGCAGCCCATAAAGAGGGAAAGGGAAAATGTGAAAGTTTTGAGTGAGTAGCTCAGAAAAGCAGGCTCAATTAATTCAGTATTCCAAAGAGAAGAGACAAAAAAATGAGGAAATTATCAAAGAAGAAACATAATTCTAATTAATTCAACAAATATTAATATATATTCAAGCCAGTATAGCTGAAAAAGGGGGAAACAAGGGACAAAATGGGAGGCAATGTTGTCAGGGAGGTAAGAGAGTCAAGTTTTGCTGCAATGCTTTCGCGTTTACTCTGAGTGAGGTGGGAAGTAAACAGTTTTGAAGAGAGGTGCACTCAGCCCACCCAGGGACAGCAGGCGGCAGGGAAGCAGCGCTGGCGGAAGCCAGGAATGAGGACAATCAGCTGCTGCAACAGGCGCAAGGCGTGACTGGCTCCAACCACAGAGGCGACAGCAGAAGTGCTGAGAAGTGACTGTAGTTTGAATAACTTTCATAGAAAATCTACTAGGATCTGCTGGTGAATTCACTGACTGTGGGGAATGAACTGAAACCATTTCAAGAATGATGTCAAGCTTCTTGACCTAAGCACTAGGTGCCAGTATTTCAAACCAAATTCATGTGAGAACAAACCACAGACATTTTCACCCGAGGAGAGATGCAGCTCTTTGACCGTTTCTAAGACAGTCATCTAAGAATATATTCCAGGCACTTCCCTGGCGGTCCACTGGTTAAGAATCCACCTGCCAATGCACAGGACACAGGTTTGATCCCTGGTCTGGGAAGATCCCACATGCCACGGGGCAACTAAGCCTGGGGGCCACAGCTACTACAGCCTGCACACCCTAGAGCCGGTGCGCCACAGTGAGAGAAGCCACGGCAAGGAGAAGCCGGCGCACGCGACTAGAGTGGCCCCCACTCACCAGGCTATAAAAAGGCCCGCACACAGCGGGACCCAGCACAGCCAAAACTAAAAACAAAACAAACAGACAAAGAATATATTCCAGTGAAGGAGGGACACACGATATTCAGAAAACAGTGACTCTAACCTAAAGGATAATCGTTATAGAGCAGCTTTAGACAGCAAACGGCTCACACTCAAGAAAGAAGATGTCAAAGGGAACAGAGGAGCCGCTCAGGAAGAGGGGAGTTGAGAGAGATAAATGAGACTGAGAGTTTGCAAAATCTTGAGACTATGATAAAAGCACAGAATGTATGGCTTGGTGGAGCAATTAAAACTTGTAAACGTACACACAGAGCCGTACAAGAAAGTGACAGTGTAAATATGAAAACAGTTCATTCAATATATGAGTCAGTAGACTTCAGGAAGAATGAAATATACTCCAAGCAGCAGATAAAAGTAAACTTTTTATATACAAAATATATATCCCAGCCTATTATATTTCCCATAAACATTATCATCCCAGGTCGTAGTCTGCCATTTTGACAATTTCGTACCCAAGAAGCAGCAATCACTTTGGGTTTTATACAAAAGGTGTCTCAAGGAGACCAACTCTGGGGCCCCGAGTTATATAGTAGCTCTCACCTGTAACATGTCCTTTACTGGATATTCAGTGGACACAGTTCTACATGTCAACAAATATATATTTGTATTATCATTCTTAATACTTTAAACTACACAGTTATTCTAAGGAATGGGCAGCCCATGCTTCATTTACCCTAAACATTATTGATGGACATTTAATCCCATAACTGCTACTAGAAATGCCTTGATCTCTGCCTCCTGTTTTATATATGTGCTCAATTCTTTTCCATCCCAGTTCCTCTAGGATCTCGGTTCATCAACTTTACCTATCTCACTTAAGCATCTCCTAGTTCTATCGATACCTGCTCCTTATTCCTAGCCAAAGAATCTGCTTGCCACAGCACCACTGGAAGTCCTTTTCTTGATCTTGCCTCTCTCTCAGCATAATGATCCCTTTGTCCCCAAATCGTCACTGCATATTTTCTGAACTGAGTTGTTCAGCACCCACATGTTGCATTTCCTAACTTCCGGTCCACTCCTCAACCCAACACAACCTGACTTCAGCCTGCCCTAGGGAAACTTCTTTCTCCTCCTGGGTTGTGCTGTGCCTAGTCGCTCAGTCGTGTCCGACTCTTTGCAGCCCCATGGACTGTAGCCCGCCAGGCTCCTCTGTCCACGGGGATTCTCCAGGCAAGAATACTGGAGTGGGTTGCCATGCCCTCCACCAGGGGATCTTCCCAACCCAGGGATCGAACCCAGGTCTCCAGCATTGCAGGTGGATTCTTTATCGACTGAGCTAGCAAATTTTACAACCTTCTTTGAACTCCACCACAACTCTGTCAACGATGTTTCAACATCAAAGTCACATGCATGCATTTTCAGAGAGATGAATTCCAGTGGCCCACCCTGCAATGTCCTCCTTTCACATCTGGCATACTGTATCTTTGTCTGTAAATACAATCAGTATTTCTAACATTTTCCCCAGGTAACTGCAACATGCAGCCAGGTTTGGGAACCACTGGACTGCACAACCTCTGAAACTCTTCTGGAATTCAATCCCGTCTCTATTTTCCCCTGGCTCTTCCAAGATCTGAAAGCCTTTTCTCAACCTCACCCCCAGGAAACTCTTCCTCTTATTTTCCCTGAAAGTTATACTCTCTAGTTTGGCTTTCATACTTTTCCCAACCTACAGTCTACCAGAGAAGATAAATTTATTATTTTTTAAGGAAACTTCCTAAATCTACATCTCCACCTCTTTGAGTTTTAAATACATTACATCTAAATGCCAAAGAGAAATTTCTACCCAGATATAACACAGAAAACTCAAACTTGACCTGTCTATTGAAAAGAATAATTATCCACAGGTCAAACCAAGTTACAAATCTTAAAGTCAATCATCAACTCCTTCTGACAGAGAGCCAGCAGATCCATCAGGTTTCACCTCTGAACCCTCTCTCAAAACCATCCTTTCCCCAACCCACAGACACAATACTTGGTCTAACCTCTTCAACTGGTTGGACTTCCCTGGTGTCTCAGATGGTAAAGCGTCTGTCTACAATGCAGGAGACCCGGGTTCCATCCCTGGGTTGGGAAGATCCCCTGGAGAAGGAAATGGCAATCCACTCCAGGACTACTGCCTGGAAAATCCCATGGACAGAAGAGCCTAGTAGGCTACAGTCCATGGGGTCGCAAAGAGTCGGACACGACTGAGCGACTTCCAGTTTAATGGGTCTGTTTCTCTCTAGTCTCTGGATTTAGGCTTTTTGAGTCATATCTAGTTTCATTAAATCTTAGAAAGTCACTCATCTTTCTAAACCAGTTTTAGTAAGAATAGTGCCTTTTCTCACTGTGCTGAGAGGGAATTTAGTTAGATAACATGTATAAAGCCCTTTCACAGTGCCCAGGTGTAATAAGCTATAAGGGAAGAACACAAATTGATAGCACACTTGCAACTCTTCACAATCTACTCACCAATGGCTTCAACCTCCAAAATCCCCAAATCCCCCCCAGTTTCAACTCTTAGCAATAATTATATTAATATGTATTAATACGCTAACTTATACTATGTGACACTGTTATATAATATTATATAGTGTATATCATATAATGCATACACATTAAATATATTATAGTTATATGTAATATTAATATTATTCATTGTAGCGAATATTTATTGAGCCTTGTTCTAAGGACTTTACATGTATTCCACTCATTTAATAATCCCACTTCAGAGATGAGAAAATTAACACACAGAAAGGTTAACATGATAAGCTTGTAGATAAAAAAAAGCCTTCACTCTTCTGACTTTTGGTCATGATATTCTACCTGTAACATTATTATCTACCTGGAAAAAACAAATTCATCTTTCAAGGATTTATTCAAACATCACGTGCATTCAAGAGCAGAATTAACTACTTCCTTGTCTAGATGCCCATAAGTTTCTTCAGAGATTAGTATACTTCCCACTATACTTTAAAATGATCAGCTATCTTCCCACCAGACTGAATACAACTACCTTGTTCAGTTTTAAAACTAGCACAGTGCCTGGTAAGACGCAGGCTCTCTACAAGTATTTGGAAACTTCATTAAAAGTTGAAGTTAAAAAGAAAACGAAACACAAAAATTTTCATTATTTACAGAGTCATTAGGAGAGCAATTCTGGAGACTAAAACAACCCAGAACAGTTAGAACAAATTTCCTGTCGTTTTTATTTAAAGATTACATACCCAATTTTACCGATCCTCCAAAAAGTGAGCCTTTATCAAAAGCATCCTTCCACGTAAACGTCAAGCAGATCTTGAGAGAAAGAGTGGGGGAGGGAGAAAATTACGTTACCTTCCTGAATCTCATTAACTATTAAGTCTCTTTCCAAAAAAAAGCCACAGTGAAGAAAAGGACAAAAGCTTCAATCTGTCTAAAACACTATCTTCTCTAACCACCCAACTCCTTTTCCTTTTTGTGAACCATGAAATGCTCTTTTCTGGAAGTAAAATCCAGGCAGCAGAATATCTGCAGTGTCGCCGTACCGCAGTAATCACACACACACTATCTTCTCCAGGAAACACGGCCTTCCTTGTCCTTACAAATGCACAATGACCTGAACAGAACAGGCACTGAAGGAGGAGAATTTCCAGGATGACATAAAATTTTATTTCTTCATCTGGGTGATGGCTAGACGTGTATATTCACTTCGTGACGACTCAGGCTATACACCGTTTGTTAACTGTTCTGTGTGTGTTTTATACAATAAAAAGTTTACTTAATTAAAAACTGCACCTCACTCTAAACTATTCCACAGTGTGAAGGTTAAAAAGAACTTAGCCTCTTTTAAATTATGTATTGCAATCCAATACAAAATTTTTCAACTGTGGCTGAAATTTTCAATACACCTGAAAGGAGAGACAATAACAGTCCCATACACATGTCAGTCTGCTGCCCTTCCCCCTTCATCTACCCACACTTTCCAATCCAAACACCAACACACACATACTTTTTCTCCTGGGGTATTTTAAACCAACTCACCACATAAATTGACTTGTAAAAACTTTATGCTTAAAGTATTTTGTACAAACTATTTTAAAATTTAGAAATGTCACAACAATTAAAAACTTTTAACAAGTCTCCCAAACAAAACTGCAAGAAATCATCAGCACTTTCAATATCTATCTTTTAAGAAAAAGACCGACATTCCTACAGTGTAACACCTAATCATAACAGTATTTGCAAGTTTACATACAAACGCAACTTGGGCAAATAATTTTTAAAGCACATAAACTGAAATTAAATACGTCCTGAACCATATAGTTTCCTACTTTATTCTGTAAAAACCAAAGCAAAGGACATCACAGATTATCTTGGTCCATACTTCCTACAGATAAAAAATGCAGGATGATCCAATGCTACCTGATCACAGAAGTGACTGAGGAACAGCATGGATGGAATGCCCAAGAGACACTGCAAAGCAGCAGATTCGTAACAGATGGGCTTAAAAGTCTTTCATTTTAAAAGTGCTATAAAAACCTAGAGATAGTGAAGAGGTACCATTTATTTTAATAAAATACCATGGGTAAGAGGAAATGGGTGATTTACCATTATTCCATGTAACTTTAAAACAAATTAAAATTAATGACTTACCTGGTTTTCAGAAAATGGAAATTTGGGTTCAATGGAACAGATCTGATCATAGTATCTAAAAAAGAGAGCAAATGTTTATTTTTACTTTTGCTTCCCTTGACTGAGGAGGCATAAAAAGATATTACTAAGACTCATATCAAACACTGTATTTTGTTTTCTTCTAGAAGTTTTATGACTTCAGCTCTTACATCTAGAAGTCTTTAATCCATTTTAAATTTATTTTTGTTCATGGTGTGAGAAGTTGTCCAGTTTTCCCAACACCATTTACTTTAGAAGTTGTCTTTTCCCTATTGTATAGGAGATTAGGCGTACAAATGTCTAATGGAAAATAAATGAGCCACAGATATGGAATGTACAGTGTGGGGAATGTGGTCAATACTTACGTAATGTCTTTGTATGGTGGCGAATGGCATCTAAACATACTGGGATTACTTTGAAATGTACAGAAATACTGAATCACTATGCTGTGTGACAGAAACTAACAGAGTGTTGTGGGGCAATTCTACTTCAAACACACACACACAAAAAGAGATCCGAGTTTCGGTTACCAGAGGTGGGGACTTGAGGGGAGGAAGAACTGGATGAAGGCGGTCAAAAGGTACAAACTTCTAGTCATAAGGTAACTATTGATACCAGGGCTGTCAAACACAGTGTGATACATACAATTAACAGTGCTTTATATTATATATGAAAGTTGTTAAGAAAGTAAATCCTAAGTGTTCTCACCACAAGGAAAAAGATTTCTATTTCTTTAATTTTGCATCTATATAAGATGATGGATATTCACTAAACTTAAAGTACTCACCAGTTCATGACTTACGTCAAATCCTTATGCTGTACTACACCTTAAACTTACACAGAGCTAAGTGTCAATTACATCTCCATAAATCAGGAAGAAAAAGGAACAACAAAAAATAATCAATATAAAAACCAGTCAAAACCTAAAATTACCAAAGCTAAATATTACATACATTTATATAAATACAACTGGTTTAAGAGTATACTTAAAATGATGCATGCTTACTTTGAGTGGCCCACAAATTAGATTTCAATCAGCCATTTTAAAATTAACAGTCTTTTAACGTGTAAACCTGTAGCTAAAATGCATGCAATGAAGAAACTGTTAACAAAAAACTCTTAGCACCAAAGAAAAATATTTGTCTACTATTATTGTCTAAAACCAAACTAATCTCTGCCTAGGTAACCAATGCATTTCTTAAAATACTATTTCTTATTAAGGTAATTGTTTATATCCACTGGACAAATTAACACCTCTGGTAAACTACTGATTAAAAGCAGGTTTGCTGCTGCTGCTGCTGCTGCTGCTAACTCGCTTCAGTCGTTTCCAACTCTGTGCAACCCCATAGACGGCAGCCCACCAGGCTTCCCCGTCCCTAGGATTCTCCAGGCAAGAACACTGGAGTGGGTTGCCATTTCCTTCTCCAATGCAGGAAAGTGAAAGTGAAGCCACTCAGTCGTGTCCAACTCTTCGCGACCCCATGGACTGCAGCCTACCAGGCTCCTCCGTCCATGGGATTTTCCAGGCAAGAGTACTGGAGTGGGGTGCCACTGCTCAGGTTTCAGTTCAGTTCAGTCGCTCAGTCGTGTCCAACTCTTTGCGACCCCATGAATCGCAGCACACCAGGCCTCCCTGTCCATCAACAACTCCCGGAGTTCACTCAAATTCATGTCCATCGAGTCAGTGATGCTATCCAGCCATCTCATCCTCTGTCGTCCCCTTCTCCTCCTGCCCCCAATCCCTCCCAGCATCAGGGTCTTTTCCAATGAGTCAACTCTTCACATGAGGTGGCCAAAGTACTGGAGTTTCAGCTTTAGCATCAGTCCTTCCAATGAACACCCAGGACTGATCTCCTTTAAGATGGACTGGTTGGATCTCCTTGCAGATCAAGGGACTCTCAAGAGTCTTCTCCAACACCACAGTTCAAAAGCATCAGTTCTTCAGTGCTCAGCTTTCTTCCCAGTCCAACTCTCACTGGAAAAACCATAGCCTTGACTAGACGGAGCTTTGTGGGCAAAGTCATGTCTCTGCTTTTCAATATGCTGTCTAGGTTGGTCATAACTCTCCTTCCAAGGAGTAATGAAATTAAGAGTAATTCCTTCTTAATTTCATGGCTGCAGTCACCATCTGCAGTGATTCTGGAGCCCAAAAAAATGAAGTCTGACACTGTTTCCACTGTTTCCCCATCTATTTCCCAAGAAGTGATGGGACCAGATGCCATGATCTTAGTTTTCTGAATGTTGAGCTTTAAGCCAACTTTTTCACTCTCCTCTTTCACTTTCGTTCCTCTTCACTTTCTGCCATAAGGGTGGTGTCATCTGCATGTCTGAAGTTACTGACAGCTTCCAAACGTGACTTCAGTGCGCCTGCCCATCCATTTCCAGCAGCGCTACACAGTGTGTCAACGTCTCCCCTCTCCCCCGAAAGCAGACTAACCCACAAGCTCCCGCAGATCACCCTGTCTCTTCTTTCTCATTCTCTCCCATCTGATCTCCATACAGCAGCCAGAATGACGGTGCAACGTGAGGCGGCCCTGCCCCTCACACTGACCTTTGAGTAGCAAGGTGGGGGTTAGGGGGTGTCCAAGGCCAAGCTTCTCACTGGCCTCTCATCTTTCTTCCTCCCCTTATCACCTCCCTGCCCATCCCCTCCCACGAGTCATCAGGGCTGACTGCAATTGTTATCTCTGAAGCCTAGTTTTCAGGAGGGGTGGGAGCAGACAGGACAAATCAGAGATCAAGTTTATGGCTGCCATGGCTACAAGTTTGGTTATGAACAGGAAGAGCAGAACAATTAAATAAATACACTGAAGATAATGGGAGGCAGGTTTCTAACTGCCTTGGGAAAAAAAGAGTTACAAATATGGATGGTGGACAGCTAGAAGAAACTGGCTTTGGACTGGAACTGGAGGTATCAGGGTGAACTCATTTTTAACACAGTGTAATAGATACAAAAAGTGGTATAAATGTGTGTATTTCCTAAATGTATATGCTGAGAGGTTCTAGCAACAATAATATTAAGTAGCAAAAAGCACACCTAAAGTCCAGATAAATAATGCTCTGCATTAAATGGAGCCAGCGTTGGGATTTCCCTGGTGGGCCAGTGGTTAGGACTCTGCACTAAACTGCAGGGGGCACAGGTCCCATCCCTGGTCTGGGAAGTAAGATCCCATAAGCTGTGCTGTACAGCCAATAAATAAATGAATAATAATTAATAAATAAACAGAGCCAGTGCTCCTTAGAGAAACGACGGACCCCATGGCTGAGAATGAGAAAATTCAAGTCAAGCCTAAACATCCAGCTATGCCAGAAAGTTAAGGAAGTACTTAAAACATGAGGAGGAAATGTCAAAAGTACACAGGAACTAGCTGAAAGCAGCTCCCACTAGCCAAGTGCAGAATAATTCAAATAAATAGCAAATCATAATCCACTGAGGAAAATAAGATCATTCTAAAGTAAACAAAGCAAACAATTTAACAGGGAAAACTCAACCCTAATATACAGTGCCAACTAACAAATCTAGAAGAAACAATGAAGTGAGCAAAGTCATGACACGGCCCCTTTCATAACGTAACATCTGATTCAGGTAAAATAATTAACAGAAGCTAAAACATAAGCTTGATGGAAACAGGATCTCCCCACAAGATACTTACTACTTAGTGTAACTTATTAACTGTAAGATCAAAAAAAACTGGCGGACACCATCTTAACAAAGTGATAAACATTAAACATTACCAGCAATAGGACAAATCAACCTCATGCTTTTCTTAATGTGCATTAAGAAGAACACAGAATCACTTGGGTTTGTACAACAGCCCCACCGTGCATAAAATCCAAGAAAGTAAGAGGCAAGCCCTTTTACTAAGGGACATTCTACAAAGTAAGCAGCCTATACCTACTCTTCAGAAATGCCAATGTCTTGAAAAACAACAAAAAACTGATAAACTGTTCCAGACTGAAGGAGACTAAAAAGGCAATTAATTGCAATGCAAGATCTGGTATTAAGATACTGGACCTGTAAACATTAATAGGAAAGTTAGCAAAATTTGAATGAGTACAATAGATTAAATGGAAATATTTAATCAATGTCCATTTCCTGACTTTGAAAGCTGTACTGTGGTTATGTAGGAGAGTATTTTTGGGTTCCCACTATACTTATAATTCCATCCAAAAATTGTGACATCATTCATTACCCAATTTTCCAGCCTCTCTAAGAATATTCACTACACACTGCAGGCATTAAGATTCTGTGCTCTCTCCTGGCTCAAGGCATTCACCCATTTTCTTCCCCTTCACCCGGAAACTTTCCCACCACAATTTCCCATTTTTCTTGTCCTCATTCATTCACTCTTTCAACAAAGACATACTAACAGTTTGCATGTGTGCTAAGTCGCTTGAGTCGTGTCTGACTCTGTAACCCTATGACCTCTAACCTGCCAGACTCCTCTGTCCATGAGATTTCCCAGGCAAGAATACTCGAGTGGATTGCCACGCCCTCCTCCAGGGAATCTTCCCAACCCAGGGATCGAACCCGAGTCCCTTATGACACCTGCATTGCCAAGCGGGTTCTTTACCACTACCTGGAAAGCGCATGCTAACAGTCTGCTATGCACCAAACACAGTTCTACAACAGGAATTTAACAGTATATAAATATTAAAAAATCTGCACCCTTGTAAAGCTTATTTTAGAGCTGAAGGCAAAACAAAATTAAGTAAAAATGCAAAATAGCAGATAGTGCTAAATGCAATGGGAGAAATAAAGAGGTGAGAGGGATAAGGTCATGTGTATGGGGTGACGTGAGAAGGCTAGTTTTTTTTTTTTAACAACATGATCATTGGACTACATAAAAGTAAAACAAAAAAAATTTTAATGTCATATATAATACAGAGGGCATGAAGGAAGCGACAGGATGTGGGGAAAAGCATCACCAGTGAACGAGAGAATAGTGCCAGGAATCCGAGACAAGCGTGTGCCTGAAAATACCTCTGCACAGTAAGGAGAATATGGCTGGAGAGCAAGCACAGGAGAAAACAGCAGGAGATGAAATCAAGGAAGTAAGTCTGTAAGGCTTGTGGCTTCTACTACTGCGTAAGAGGAGGAACCACCAAAGGGTTTGGACAAGAGTAACACGAGCTAATCTGTTTTCTGATTCACCCCGGACGCTCTGTAGAAAACTGACTCACAGGCGTGCAAAGGGCAGAAGTGCAGAGAAGTCAGAAAGCTACTGCACTGATGCGGTCAGGAGGTGATGCACGGTGGTGGCAGACGCAGCAGCACCAGTCTATGTCATGCCTTTTCCAAGCGCCTCTCCACTGCCAATCACTTAGGGCCAGGAATTTTCCCTTTACAACTTACCAGTCAGTTATGTATTCTTCGGTTTTAAACTCCCTCAGAGCAGGAACTGGATCTTATTTGCTAAGCTTCGTTGCCAGCTCCAAACAAAAGAATCAGCAAAATGCAAAGTTTTCAAAAAGCAACATTGTAAAACCTGAGATTCTGTTTTGAGAACAAATAGGAACTACTAAAGAATGTGTGCATAAAGAGAGACAAGCGAGTACAGAGACTCTGAGGCCACAGAGCCCCTAAGGGTGAGCCAGCATAGCAAGGGGGCCAACAGGGCTACAGAGCAGGGATCCCATTTGGTCTTTGGGCTTCCCAGGTGGCTCAGTGCTAAAGAATCTACCTGCCAGTGCAGGAGACGTGGGTTCGATCTCTGGGTCGGGAAGACCCCATGGAGGAGGAAATGGCAACCCTCTCAGGTATTCTCGCCTGGAGACTTCCACAGACAGAGGAGCATGACGGGCTACAGTCCACAGGGTTAGAGTTGGACATGACTGAGCACATCCTAGGCCTTGCCAGAACAAAGGCAAAAATCAAGGCTAATATGCAGGTACCTGTTACAACGTAACAGAAGAGAAAACATCTGCCCTGCCCTGCACCCTTTCCACCTAGTTGGGCCACTCAGACGATGGGATATCTAGGGACAGGTATCTAACTACCATCAGCTGAAGTTCTTTGAAGGAACAGTATTCAGTCAGGTGGTGAGATGCCCAGGAGACAGAGGTGGGTAGTGGTCAGTGCAGTCAGTTTTGATCTCTGCCCCGTAACACTCAAATTCTGGCACGCCTTCCTCCCTTGCCAGAGAGTCCAGCCATCTCAACCTGGACAGCTGGCAAGAGATAAGGCGACTTGCTGAGTCACCAGTTCCTGGTTCGAGATTACATCATTCACTGCCAAGCCACTGCCAAGCAGAACACCAATGTGTAGTGATACCTAAGCAAGTCCTGGGCAGCAGCGAAGCCTGGCTACTGGCCAGGGAGGAGGACACTGAAAATAAAAGGGAGGACGGGGCAGAGGGGAGCACCCTACTCAGCTCTCCAAGGCTCCCAGCGCCAACCCGCTCGAGAGTGCCCCAGACCACACAAAAGCAGGCAGCTGGGCAGGCCTTCATTTGCTGCCCTCTGCTCTAAACCAGAACAAAGGAGGAGATGAAAATACTCGCTCTGCAAATGGATCAAGGAAAAAAGAAAGGCTACACAGAACATACCAAATTTCTTTATATCTATCCTATTTACTCCAAAGCTTTTGGGGTTAACTCTCAAAATTTGACTTGTGTGGGTAACAGTACATTTATATCCTACATTTAAATGCCTAAAAGCTACGTGATGGAATTCTCAAAGTAAAATAAGTGTCTTAGGATAGGTTGGCTTCCTTTGTGGTTGAGATGGTAAAGAATCTGCCTGCAATACAGGAGACCCAGGTTTGATCCTTGGGTCAGGAAGATGCCCTGGAGAAGGAAACGGCAATCCACTCCAGTTTTCTTGTTTAGAGAACTCCATGGATAGAGGAGCCTGGCGAGATACAGTCCATGGTGTTGCAAAGTGACATGACTGACATGAACCAGGAATTAGTGACTCAGAAAGTTGCCTTATCTCCTGCCAGCTGTCTAGGTTGAGACGGCTGGACCCTCTGGCAAGGGAGGAAGGCCTTCCCTGGTGACTCAGCAGATAAAGAATCCGCCTGTAATGCAGCAGACCTGGGTTCAATCCCTGAGTTGGGGAGATCCCCTGGAGATCTACCCACTTCAGTATTCTGGCGTGGAGAATTCCATGGACTGTATAGTGCATGGGGTCACAAAAGAGTTGGACATGACTGAGCAACTTTCATTTTACGATAGGTTATATGACATGAAATGTAAGTATGAAAATATGAAACATAAGTACAGTAGTCACTGGAAATCATTAATACCTGATTTCATAGTATGAAGTAAACTCCACAAATAAACTAACTCTTTTCAAAAGAAAGGAGACATTGCTAACCACAGGTTCAGTTCAGTCGCTCAGCTGTGTCCAACTCTTTGGGACCTCATGGGCTGCAGCACACCAGGCCTCCTTGTCCATCACCAAAGCCTGGAGCTTACTCAAACTCATGTCCATTGACTCGGTGATGCCATCCAACCATCCTCTGTCGTCCTCTTCCCCTCCAGCTTTCAATCTTTTCCAACATCGGGGTCTATTCAAATGAGTCAGTTATTTGCATCAGGTGGCCAAACTATGAATGAATATTCAGGACTGATCTCCTTTAGGGTGGACCAGTTGGATCTCCTTGCAGTCCAAGGGACTCTCAAGAGTCTTCTCCAACACCACAGTTCAAAAGAATCCAACCATCCTCTGTCGTCCTCTTCCCCTCCAGCTTTCAATCTTTTCCAACATCGGGGTCTATTCAAATGAGTCAGTTATTTGCATCAGGTGGCCAAACTATGAATGAATATTCAGGACTGATCTCCTTTAGGGTGGACCAGTTGGATCTCCTTGCAGTCCAAGGGACTCTCAAGAGTCTTCTCCAACACCACAGTTCAAAAGCATCAATTCTTTGGCGCTCAGCTTTCTTTATAGTCCAACTCTGACATTCATGCATGACTACTGGAAAAACCATAGCTTTGACTAGATGGACCTTTGTTGGCAAAGTAATGTCTCTGCTTTTTAATATGCTGTCTAGGTTGGTCATAACTTTCCTTCCAAGGAGTAAGCGTCTTTTAATTTCATGGCTGCAGTCACCATCTGCAGTGATTTTGGAGCCCAAGAAAATAAAGTCTGTTTCCATTGTTTCTCCATCTATTTGCCATGAAGTGATGGGACCAGATGCCATGATCATAGTTTTCTGAATGCTGAGTTTCAAGCCAACTTTTTCACTCTCCCCTTTCACTTTCATCAAGAGGCTCTTAAGTTTTTCTTCACTTTCTGCCATAAGGGTGGTATCATCTACATATCTGAGGTTACTGATTTCTCCCAGCAATCTTGATTCCAGCTTGTGCTTCATTCAGTCCAGCATTTCTCATGATGTACTCTGCATATAAGTTATATAAGCAGCATGAAAGTATACAGTCTTGACATACTCCTTTCCTGATTTTGAACCAGTCTGTTGTTCCATGTCCAGTTCTACCTGTTGCTTCTTGACCTGCATCCAGATTTCTCAGGAGGCAGGTAACATGGTCTGGTATTCCCATCTCTTGAAGAATTTTCCAGTTTGTTGCGATCCACAGAGTCAAAGGTTTTGGTGTAGTCAATAACACAGAAGTACATGTTTTTTTGAATTCCTTTGCTTCTTCTATGATCCAATGGATGCTGGCAATTTGACCTCTGGTTTCTCTGCCTTTTCTAAATCCAACTTGAACATCTGGAAGTTCTCAGTTCACATACTGTTGGAATCTCGCGTGGAGAATTTTGAGTGTTACTTTGCTAGCGTGTGAGATGAGCGCAGATGTGTGTTCGTTTGAGCATTCTTTGGCATTGCCTTTCCTTGGAGCTGGAATTAAAACTGACTTTTTCCAGTCTTGTGGCCACTGCTGAGTTTTCCAAATTTGCTGGCATGTTGAGTACAGCACTTTCACAGCATCATCTTTTACAATATGAAATTACTCATTAGTATATGAGATTACCCAGCCTATAAAAACAAACCACGCCACATTTTGCAGCACTTGCTCTCTTAATGGCCCACACTCTGTCTGTGGAGCGTGTTTCTCTCTGAATCCCAGTAAATCCATTTCTTACCTATCACTTTGTCCCTCACTGTATTCTTTCTGCGATGAGACATTAAGAACCTCAACTTCATTTGGCACTGAAACCAGGTAGTGTGGGTTTTGGCTGGGTTCAAGGCCCAGCACATGGGTTCTAGTCCCAACCTGAGGTGAATGGTTTCAGACACACACAACATGTTGGAAAAACAGAAGCTACAGATTCTTACTTTGCAAATATGCAGAAGTGTTTTTTATATTCTAACGGAAAAGGCATTGGGACCCCACTCCAGTACTCTTGCCTGGAAAATCCCAGGGATGGAGGAGCCTGGTGGGCTGCAGTCCATGCAGTCACTGAGAGTTGGACACGACTCAGTGACTTCACTTTCAGTTTTCACTTTCATGCATTGGAGAAGGAAATGGCAACCCACTCCAGTGTTCTTGCCTGGAGAATCCCAGGGACGGCAGAGCCTGGTGGGCTGCCGTCTATGGGGTCGCACAAAGTCGACACAACTGAAGCGACTTAGCAGCAGCAGCAGCAGTACTTTAAAAACTCAATGGCTCTAGAGCAAATATTTAAGAACTCAACTTTTTAAATCTCATGGGAAAAAAAAAATAGCAAACGAATATATTTCTTTTAATATACCAAAGATAAAACAAATTTCCATTCAGCTCAGTTTAGTCACTCAGTTGTGTCCAACTCTTTGCGACTCTATGGACTGCAGCACACCAGGCCTCCCTGTCCATCACCAATTCCTGAAGTTTACTCAAACGCATGTCCATTGAGTCAGTGATGCCATCCAACCATCTCATCTGTTATCCCCTTCTCCTCCTGCCTTCAATCTTTCCCAGCATCAGGATCTTTTCAAATGAGTCACCTCTTTGCATCAGGTGGCCAAAGTATTGGAGTTTCAGCTTCAATATCAGTCGTTCCAATGAACACCCAGGACTGATCTCCTTTAGGATGGACTGGTTGGATCTCCTTGCAGTCCAAGGGATTCTCAAGAGTCTTCTCCAAAAATTCTAATTAAAAAAAACTTTTTAGGGGGATGGTATGGAGATCAAGAACAACCAATCCACATTAGGAAAGTGATACCGCAACACAAACTCACGTAAGCCATCCAGTTCCAGTCAGTACCCACCAACCAGATTCAGAAGACCAGAGAGCTGGGCCAGATGTTGATTAGAGTCAGTGGATGCCTCCTGCACCTTATTTTCACACTTCCTCCTTTGCCCAATCTATCTCATGAAAAATCACTCACAGAAGCCCTGCTGCACTAGAGTATGGCAGCAAATTCCCTCCAGGATTACAAATAATGAAGACAGTCCTGACAAGTCATTTTATTTATCAAACAAAGATTTTAACTCTTCCTATTAAATTTGTGTTTATTCATTTATGTAGCATAAATAAAATTAACTCAGCCAAACTAAGGTCTGGCAACTACAGGTACTACTTGAGATCAAAGGTCAAGTATTATTTATCTTTATATCCATCATACTCGATTTGATTAACAAATTGTAGCAATGTCGTTAGGGCTAATATTATCTCAATATCTTCACCACGAATTAGAATGTAAGCAACCGCTGAGAAGTAAAATGGAACAGCAATATTTTTTCTTGAGTTATAAAACACTAGTGCTTGGGAAAATTTCCAGAAATTATGAAACTAGTTCCATCAACTTTATTTTACAAAGAAAAAGACAGTACCATAATGTAGCAAACTACATAATGACCCACAAAAGCGACACACAAATTTAGAAATTTTACAAAATCTATATAAAAAGACTTACAGTAAAGAAAACTAAAATTACAAATTATTTTTAAAATGTCAACAAGAATACTACAGACCAAAACCAGTTGGATGCAACTGAAAGCAGATTCAGAAAAAACATACAGTCCTAAAATAGATGTATTAGAAAAACAAAAAAAGATGAGAAGCTAATCATTCTACACAAAAAGAGGAAAAAGAAACAAGTGAATGACAGCAGAAAACCAAAAATTAAGCAGACCTGGTTTTAAAAAAAGATGGCTCTGAACTTTCAAGAGATCTGATTGGGGGCTGGGGGGTAATCATATGCAACATCAGAAATAAGAAAAAAAATTGTAACAACAGGTTTTGAGGAAAATAAAACACTTTTCAGGATTTCATTACTCATTAAAACTCTGAGCTTCCACTGCAGTGGGTGAGGGTTGATCCCCCCTTTGGGGAACTAAGATCCCACATGACAGGAAGCAAGACTCAAAAAAAAAAAAAAAAATGCAAGGACTTCTGTGTGACAAAAGATGCCATAAACACAAGAAACAAAACAGATTTAAAAATGATTCTTGTACTATAAGTAATAGAAGGATAAACGGCCAAAAAATAAAAAAACCAGTAAGGAAAACACAATGTAGAAAATGGGCATAAAAAAGGACATGCAATTTACAGAAAAAGAAAGTGGCCAGCTAGCAAACAGAAAATGCTGGATCTTAGAGATATCAAGACAATGCAACCTAAAACTGGGTACCATCTCGTACCCATCAATTCAGCAAAAAGCAAGTTATTTAAATTATTAATCAGTGAGTATTCCTGAGGATGTGAAGGGAAAAAAATCACTTGCCAAGGAGAATGCAAATTGATATAAACACAGAAGAAAGCTGAAAATGCAAATACCCTATTTGCTAAACAAAGAGATCTGAATAAACAACATTCCCTGCTCCCTTTCTCAAACTTCCACTGGAAAGGCAATAAAAATTAAAAAGATGTAACTGCACTAGGACAAAAAGAATGGGAAAGGGCACAACAGCATACAAGAAGTTCCAATGAAATTTTCTAAAAGGTGAAAGAAAAGTGAATAAATGAAGCAGACAAAGTTGAAAAATCTAACTGCCTGGAGAGAAAGCAGGGAAATTGTGCAAAGAAGCCAGACAGGAAACTTGAGGGGACTTTCCTGGTGGCCCAGTGGTTAAGATTTGCCTCCACTGCAGAGGATGTGGGTTCCATCCCTGGTCATTTGAAGGTCTTTGGAAGAAATCTTGAGGCTCCCAGACCTCCACTAGGAGGACAGGCTCACTCTCAGGAAAATGTTCAGAACAGCAAGCACAGCTCAGGTGGGCACCGAGCGCAGCTAAGTGGGGACAAAGGGAACTGAGAGCCTATTGAAAGTGAAGCCAAAGTGTGAGTTTCTCAGAGGTGTTCTCTCAGGTTCTCTGTCCATGGGATTCTCCAGGCAAGAATACTGGAATGGGTTGCCATTCCTTTCTCCAGGGGATCTTCCTGACCCACAGATTGACTGAACCCAGGTCTCCCATGTTGCAAGCAGATTCTTTACTGGCTAAGCCACCAGAGAGCCTACTGATGGTGCTAATCGTCTACATCATTACCTCTCCTTCCTTCCTAAGAAAATCACATATTTTAGCTGGGTATATGCATGCCCTTAATAAAAATTCCTTTACCTCTCCTACCTTTCTGAGATGTGGACATACATAATGGCTAATAACATACGAGGAGGGTGTTGCGGGGCAGTTTTCAGGTAACATCCTAAAGGCTGAGCCTTCTGCCTCCCCGCTCCCTCCCTCCATTCTCTTGTCTAAAAGCTGAGTATAACTGCTATCTGGACCCTGGGAACGAGGACTCTAGCTTTTACAGAGTGGATGCCTGATGAATTTCACAGCACCATCCCTTTGCTGTGCTGTACTTAGTCTTCAGTCATGTCTGACTCTTGGTGACCCCATGGACTGTAGCCTGCCAGGCTCTTCTGTTCTTGGGGATTCTCCAGGCAAGAATACTGGAGTAGGTTGCCATGCCCTCCTCCATGGAATCTTCCCAACCCAGGAATCAAAACCAAGTCTCCTTCCTTCCTAAGAAAGAATGTGCATTGCAGGCAGATTCTGTACAGTCTGAGCCACCAGGGAAGCCCAAGAACACTGGAGTGGGTAGCCGATCCATTCTCCAGGGGATCTTCCTGCCAGGAATCAAACCAGAGTCTCCTGCATTGCTGAGCTACCCGGTAAGCCCATACCATCCCTAAGCTATCTAAACTACCCCTCTACCAACTTTTTACACAAGACTAAAATCATAATTTAACTCACTGATAATCTGAGATCTCCCACATACAGCTGAATTCAACCCTCATACAGCAACATAGATGATATAAAACTAAAATAGGCTGACACAGAAAACTCCATACATGAATGCTGCTCACCCTCCATTTTTCCAACCAAATTTCAGAAAGCTGACCACCACGCTTTTTCATGGAAGGAGACTGTAAGCTTTCTCTACAAAGAAATTAATCACCACAAAAGACTGGTATAAGCTGGTTATCTGGAGCTTCCCTGCCCAAAAAACCATCCCATCTGATCACCAAGTGTAAGATTCAATATTTACTGAGGCACTCCTAACCAATTTGTAAAGTCACTTTACAAAGGATAACATTCACTTTTAATATTACAACACATAAACGTGTATTTTAGGAAATTTTAAGAGCTCATCTAAAAACAAAAAGACAAGTCCATCACTGGACCTATATATGTAGAGCTGTGTGCCAGTATTTACCAAGCTAGTTTCTATTATTTAGGAGTTAACTTAAATCATCTTTTTCAAAAAGTTCATTAAATTAAAATACGTAAATTAATGCTGTTTATACAATTATCGAAATATAATTATTAAAAGCAAAATATTCTGCATACTTGGATGAACCCCGCCAATTACAGGATGCATACCAAAGATACTTTTGTACATACCTCCATTATAAAATGTAAACCCTGTATTAATATTTATCAGCTTACCCTAAATCCATTCGAAAAGCAAGAATGTGCTAACATGAGGATAATGCAGAGACGACTAAAGAAATAGTTTCAAACAAACTATCTCTGCAAGAGCCCTAAAACCTAGGAACAGTTCTTACATTTACGCCTGGGAAAACACAAATGAATGCACAAATGAAAAAAGTTTTAAACCTCACATTGCCAATATTTACTATCCTTTCTTGTCTATCAAGTCTCTGAAGACTCCACTGCTCCTTAAGTGTTGAGACCAAACCTAATGCATTCTTGTTTTCATTATACCATGACCCATGCTTTTTAAATGCTGCTGCTGCTGCTGCTGCTGCTGCTAAGTCACTTCAGTCGTGTCCGACTCTGTGTGACCCCAGAGACGGCAGCCCTCCGCCATCCCCGGGATTCTCCAGGCAAGAACATTGGAGTGGTAGACTGCAGCCCACCAGGCTCCTCCGCCCATGGGATTCTCCAGGCAAGAGTACTGGAGTAGGGTGCCACTGCCTTCTCCGTTTTAAATAGTACTAGTGAAAAATCCTCACTGAACGCTACTCAGGTCTAGGTAAGAATTGCTTTGGAAATATTCGTTAAGTACGTTAATATAAAGAATGTCTAAGCATTCATAGGTTAACTTTTTAAAAAGCTTGTACTAAGTATCAAGCTAATGATCTTCGAAACCCAAGTCTTATATTTTAAAATTTACCACCAAGGGGTCGTAATCTATTCAGTACCCTCCTTCTGGAAAACTGACTCCGTAATAATGCTACTTTAATCCATGCTGCACGGAGAAGTTAAACCAGCAGAGTGACTCAGAGGAGGGCGATCAGGCCATTTCCCACCATTGCACGTGGGCTCTAGCCAATCCAATCAGAAGCTTCCGTGGACTTTTGCCAGGGCGCAGGAGAAAAGCACTCTTGTGTAAGATCCTGACTGTTAAGACCACCGTAATTACAGGAGAGCCAGTGGCCATCTCTCCGGGTTACAGGAACAAAGCTCTCCTAAGAGGAAAATATCCTGGAGGCAGAATCATCTCCAGGAATGCTTAAAACTAAGGAAGCAATATTCGTTGTCTTTTCAGTTAGTGAGTTTAACCTGGGCGGCTCCTACTTGCGTCCTAACGTAGCTGTGTTTTGAGAAGAAATTAGACACAGGAAATGTGATTAAAAAGTTGGGCGAAATAATTTTTTTTAACTATAAAGTGCTATAAAAATGTCCTGCCATCCTAACTGGAAAGTTCTACAGAAAAAAAAACTCTCATTAAATACATCCCGAGTTCAATAAATATTTACTAAGATAACAAATTTACTCCATTATGTGCACACCTGTTTGTGAACAAACTGATTAAAAGGAACCTATCTGGAACGTTCTGTCATTCAAGTTTAAATTTTAAATAATGGCAGCTCCTAACCAGTGGAATTCTCCACCTGTCGTTAGGTTGTGATGAACTTAGGAAGAGGGCTCATTTCAAAGTGGACAGTATGGAGTAAGTAACAAACATGAGTTCCAGAGCCCCAATTCTGCCACTTCCCTCAAGCCAATTACTATTATGAAATTCCAAGCTGGCCAAAAAAGTTTTGCGGTGATGCAAAAATGGAGGAAGGGAGGTGTCTCACAGACAGCCCTCCCCCCACCCCCCCAAAAAAGTGAAGAAAACTAGTTCTGGGTAAATGTAGCGAGAGAGAGTGAATACGTGGTGGACCGTTCCTCCCAGGTGGCCGGTCGACCGGGCCCCGGAGGGCCGCGGACCGCGGCGGGCTGCCCGGGGAAGCGGGTAGGGTCGCCGGGGCCTGCAGCAGGAAGGAATGCAGACCGCACCTACGCGCCGGGCCGAGCCGGGGTGGGGCGGCCGGCACGGCCGTGGGTGTGAAGGAGTCAGGAAGGGCGGAGGAGGCAAGGCAAGCGGCAGGCCGCCGACAGCCTCCCCCTACCCGGCCCCAGGCCCACCTCAGCAGCGTCTCGAGCGCGCCCTCGTGCTTGTCCAGCGGGCGGCCGAGCGCGGCGCGCCGCAGCTTGCTGAGCTCCTCGGCCGCGCGGCAGTACTGGGCCTGCTCCTCCCCGCCGCTCGGGTACGTCTGCTGGATGAACTTCACCAGCGGCTTGGCCAGGTCCACCTCCGAGGTCTTTTTCAGCTGTACTGAGATGAACGTCGCCATGGCGAGCGCCTCGGCCGCCCTTCGGGCCAAAGACACCACGGGACGGCGACGAGGGTCGAGGCGCGCGGAGTACCGGGCCGGCGGCCGGGCGGACTGCGCGGCTGACGGACGTGCGCTCCGCTTGCGCTTCGGGTCCGGCCACTTCCGGGAGCTCCGGCGCAGGCGCACTCGGCGCGCCGCCCGCGGTCACGTGAGGGAGTCGGGGAGCCGGCTGCTCACCTGGGCCCCACTCTTCCTGGGCTGAAGGTGCCAGCCTGCCCCACCTGTGGAATTTTCTCTTTCCTTCTACTGCTTCGGCAATTGGGCCGAGCGCTTGCGTAAAAATAACTTCCTGCACTCGAACTGTTTCCCAGGGAAGTACTCCTACTGCGGGCACTGGCGCGAGTTTGCCGCCACCTGCCCAAGACTTGGCTGCTTCAGGGTTATTGTGACCTATGGTGATTCATTCGGCGGGGTGCTGTGCACAGATGCTGTGTTCACAGTGAGTCGAACAGGCAAGGCCCTTGCACTTGTGCAGCGTACTGTCAGGTATGGACACAGATGCTAAGGGGGACCAAGAAAGTATCTTGGGGGGTCTTCCCAGGTGGCGCTAGTGGTAAAGAATCACCTGCCAATGCGAAAAAAGTATCTTGGTACAAAAAGCAAGGTGCTTGGGATGTAGGGTATGAAGGTCCCTCCAACGAAGCTAGTTTAAATAATTACAATTACTAAATAATTAGAGGCAGCTTTTCTGAGGAAGTGAACTTTAAAAGACCTGCAGTTTGAGGGACTTCCCTGGTGGTCCAGTGGTTAAGACTGCGTGCTTCCACTGCAGGGGGCTCAGGTTGGATGGAAGATGCCAAGTTAAGTGGCAAAAAAAAGTTAATAATAGTTATATGAAGTATATTAAAAAAAAAAAAAAAAGGCCTACAGTTTGATAGGATGCTTGACGTTAGGAGAAAGGAAGAGAAACGGAGAAAGCAGTGGCTGGGGAGAGTCTCCTAGACCAAGGGGCAAAGGTCCTAGAAGGCAAGTACTTCCGCTTCCCGTGTTCAGGGAGTGGAAACAGAGTCGCAACAATTTTAAAAAGCAAGCAAAGAGTGGAGGAAATTAAAGTGGAAGAGTAAGGCACCAAATCTTTCAGACCATTGTGAGCCAAGTTGAAGAATTGTAATGTAGAATAAGTAGGAAGCTATAAATGGCATTTAAGCAATGGTGACAAGATACCATTCATGTTTAAAAGACCACCCTGTGCATCAACCTCGTGGGGTGTCCTGTGAAGTATACAATATCATCATCTATGATCTAGTCCAGTCAAAAATGTTTAACTTGACTCTGTCAGTTCTTTGCATCTAACACAGTTTATGAGAAATGCAGGGGATAAAAGAGCAAACTAAATGATACCGTACAAAGTAACCAAATCCAGAAGGTGGAATATTGTGCAGAAAAACTGGTCCCATTGCTTTAAAAATTTAGAGTTGAGGGGGGAAAGCCCCTGCTCTATAAAAAAAAATGTGAGGGACATAGAGTCTGGATTGAATCCTGATTTGAACAGACTACCTATGAGATTTCTTTTCAGGACAACTGAAGAAATGTGAATATAGATGGACTGAATATGAGCTGGAAACACAGTGCCATGGAAAGGTGGAGTTCATTACCTGAAAAGGGAAGGTCACAAAACAATACGTATGTTACAATATCTCATTTTGATTACAAAATGCACATATGTATATTTATGTAGTATGAAAAAAGATCTAGAAGGATTTTATGTAAGTTGTTAGTGTTGCCAAAACTTGGCCATCTCTTCACAGAGACAGGGAGACAGAGTTTTGGGTGAAGTAGAAAGAGTAGCTTTTATTGCTTTGCCAGGCAAAGGGAGCCACAGTGGGTTTCTGCCATCAAGACTGTGTGACCTACTGTAGAGGGGGTAGTGAGGAGTTTTATAGTGGCCAGGGAGCAGGGTGTGATCAACTCATGGACAGTTCTTGGACTAGCTGACATCAAGGTCAGATTTCAAGCATCATCAGTTCAGTCTAGAGCCCATGTTCTTGTGGTCAGCAGTTTTCATCTGGAGGGGGTCTGCTTCCTGTTACAAAATTTAGGAATATGTGTCAGGTCTTTATCTATATCTTTCAGGAAACTGTGAGTTCAGTGATTCTGCCATGTGGCTAAATTATAGTCTAAATTGTTACCAGTTCCCCAGCCGAATAGCTATTCTTTGTTTCTACATCTTCACATTTCCCAATCATTAACTCTTGAGTCAGCCTTTTACTTCAAAAGAAAAGGATGCCGGGGCTTGTACACAATTTCATTAGCAGCTGTACTCTTTGGAAGTGAAAATGTTTACATATTTTTGTTTATTTTCTATTTTCTTTACTTTTGCTATCTTTTTGTGTACTATTTTTAAATTCATTGATTTATCTGACTGTGCTGCGTCTTAGTTTTGGGATCTTTATTTGTGGCATGCATAGGTTTAGTTGTGACATGTGGGATCTAGTTCCCTCACCAGGGATCAAACCCAGGCGTGATGCACTGGAAGCACAGAGCTCCAGTCACTGTTCAGTTCAGTTCAGTTCAGTCGCTCAGTCGTGTCCAGCTGTTTGCAACCCCATGAACCACAGCACGCCAGGCCTCCCTGTCCATCACCAGCTCCTGGAGTTTACCCAAACTCATGTCTATTGAGTCGGTGATGCCATCCAACCATCTCATCCTCTGTCATCCCCTTCTCCTCCTGCCTTCAATCTTTCCCAGCGTCAGAGTCTTTTCCAATGAGTCAGCTCTTTGCATGAGGTGGCCAAAGTATTGGATTTTCAGCTTCAGCATCAGTCCTTCCAATGAACACCCAGGATTGATATCCTTTAGGATGGACTGGCGGGGAAGGCAATGGCACCCCACCCCAGTACTCTTGCCTGGAAAATCCAATGGACGGAGGAGCCTGGTGGGCTGCAGTCCATGGGGTCGCTAACAGTCGGACAGACTGAGCGACTTCACTTTCACTTTTCTCTTTCATGCATTGGAGAAGGAAATGGCAACCCACTCCAGTATTCTTGCCTGGAGAATCCCAGGGATGGGGGAGCCTGGTGGGCTGCCGTCTATGGGGTCACACCTGTCTCTTATACACATCTAGATGTGTATAAGAGACAGNAGCCTGGTGGGCTGCAGTCCATGGGGTCGCTAACAGTCGGACAGACTGAGCGACTTCACTTTCACTTTTCTCTTTCATGCATTGGAGAAGGAAATGGCAACCCACTCCAGTATTCTTGCCTGGAGAATCCCAGGGATAGGGGAGCCTGGTGGGCTGCCGTCTATGGGGTCACACAGAGTCGGACACGACTGAAGTGACTTAGCAGCAGCAGCAGCAGGATGGACTGGTTGGATCTCCTTGCAGTCCAAGGGACTCAAGAATCTCCAACACCACAGTTCAAAAGCATCAATTCTTTGGCACTCAGCTTTCTTTATAGTCCAAGTCTCACATCCATACATGACCACTGGAAAAACCATAGCCTTGACTAGATGGACCTTTGTTGGCAAAGTAATGTCTCTGCTTTTTAATATGCTGTCTAGGTTGGTCGTAACTTTGCTTCCAAGGAAATTTTCCTTCCAGTCACTGTACCACCGGGGAAGTCCCCTTTTAGTATAAGTTTTACAGCATATATACTGGTTTTGTTATAGAAGGCTGTTTGGCCACAATTTCTTTAATTTTTTAAAATTTATTTCAGTTAAAATGTTCCAGGTTAAAACAAATAAAAGTCATATAGAGAATGCATTAGAGGAAGGCACGGTAGAAGCAGAGAGCCAAATCATAAGACCATTTCAGAAATTCAGGCATGAGACCATGAAAACTAGCATTAACAGTAGTGAGCCAGGCTCCCAGATTTGGGGCCTGAACCCCTGAGCTGTCAGTGGGATCATTGCCTGATATATTAAAAAACGAAAAACAAATGAGAAATTTCTTGGCAGTCCCGTGGTTAGGACTCTGCTCTCACTGCCTAGGTCCCAGGTTTTTTCCCTAGTCAGGGAAGGAAGATCCCAGAAGCCCCATGACGTGACCAAAAAGAAAAACAAAAAACTGATGGATAATCCACTGATGGGCTCAGAAGATGGAAAGTGTTTATACCAAGCCTTCAAATGGAGTCCCTAAACTGACAATTGGGTATATGAGATTCAAGCTCCAAGAAGACATCTTATTTGGGAATCAACAGTGAGCATACAAATTAATTGTAAACCTCCAGGACTAGAAAGGAACACGAAGAAATTGAAATAGATCAGAAGCTGTGCTGGGCTGGGCTTCGTCACTCAGTCGTGTCCGACTCTTTGAGACCCCATGAACTGTAGCTCAATACGCTCCTCTGTCCATGGGACTTCTCCAGCCAAGAATACTAAAGTAGGTTGCTATGCCCTCCTCCAGGGGATCTCCCCAACTCAGGGACTGAACCCAGGTCTCCTGCATTGCAGGCGGATTCTTTACTGTCTGAGCCAGCAGGCAAGCCCAGGAAGGAACACAAATCAAAATAGATCAGAAGCTGTCAGGAAATATAATACCAGATTATGTTTTTCTTAAGACAGAAAGAGTGTTTTGTACACTGGCTGACAGGACTGATACACTGGGGAGAGGATGAAGATTCAGAAGAGCTGAGGATGGTCAAAGGAGCCAAGTGTACGAAAAGAGCAGCAGAAAGTGTGACCAGAGCAGGGAGGGTCTAAGAAGAGGGATTAACTGTCAGAAAGATGAGGGATGTGTCCTTTGTTGAGGCAGATGGAGGGGAAAAGGAAATGAACATTGGCGTGGTTGTCTGGCATTGACCCCAGGAAGATTGAGGTGATCTTATCTGATAGAACCTGATCTATCTCCCTATATCTCTCCAACTTTATGTTTGCTGCTTGTTCCTCATTTATTCCTGTCTAGTCGCATTGGTCTTAGTTCCTCAAACTCTAAGCTCTTTCTTGCCTCATGTGACCTAGAATACTTGACCCCTTTCTTCGTATGCTGGAAGAAATGCCTCCTCTCCAGCACACCATCTAAATTAGAACCCCCACCCCTTGTTGAGGTCCAGCTCAGCCATTGTTTATTCGCTTCATAACACTTATCTCATAGCAAGTATTTTGTTACTTGATTTGATTTTTTCTGACTCTTATATAAGCTCTTTAAGGGCGAAAAAATTTTTTGTGTTTGTTTGTGTACTATTAATCTCCAGCTCTTAGCACTCGGTAGGCAACTCAGTGAATATTTTTGAATGAGTGAACGAGTTTCACTACTTGCAAAAAAGAAAGAAAAAAAAAGTCAACTATCAAAATAACACACTTTCCATAGACTTCCCTTCAGTGGCTGGGACTTCATCTTCCAATGCAGGGGGTGCAAGTTTGATCCCTGATCGGGGAACTAAGATTCTCACATGCCTCTTGGCCAAAGAACCAGAACATAAAACAGATACAATATCTTAACAAATTCCATAAAGACTTAGAAAATGGCCTATATTAAACATATACACACACACACACTTTCCCCTCAGTAGCCTGTACCCTCATTTATTAGGCATTAGGCCAATGGCCAAAGAAGGAGGGTATATAAGCATAGGCCAGCTCATGGTCTGATAATAATTTCAAAAATCTCAGCATCTTAACATAATAAACATTTGTTCCTTGCTCATGAGGAGTCTCCTGTGGGACCAGCAACTCTCCAGGGTAGGTAGCTATCCTCTAAGCAGTGTCTCTATAGTTCAGACTAGTTTGATCCTGCATTTCATCCGTCTCATCATGCAACTCGTTTCAAAGGGGCAGAGGGGAGTTGTCACCCCAGCAGCTGTCCACTGCCTCAGCCCTTTCACTTCCATCACCTTTCATTGGCTAGAACGCCTCATATGACTCCATCACACCAGGAGCAGTGGTCTTTTGTATGCCCACGAGGGCCCAGAAAACTGGATGTTAGGGAGCTCTAGTGATGCTTTCCGAAGATGTTTCGCTGGTTCCAAACTCACTTATGATAACATTGATTTTTCCATCTGTGTAATGCTAGGTCACTTCAGTCATGTCCAACTCTTGGCAACCCACTGGTCTGTAGCCCGCCAGGCTCCTCTGTCCGTGGATTCTCCAGGCAAGAATACTGGAGCGGGTTACCATGCCCTCCTCCAGGGGTTCTTCCCAACCCAGGGATCGAGCCCATGGTCTTTAATGTTGCCTGCATTGGCAGGCAGGTTCTTTACCACTAGTGCCACCTGGGAAGCCCTCTGTGTAATGAAACTCCATACAATTTCTTACAGTGTATCCACAGTGTAACATTTTGGGGAATATTAAATCAATAAATTTTTCCTGCCTGATAATCCCTGGTTCTGGTCTGGCCCATCATTACCCCCACTGCTGAACTAATGGAAATCATCCTCTGTAGATAGACAGAATCCTGCTGAAAAAAAGCTTTTAAGTTTCGAAATAGAGTCTTTCAAGTCCATGTTGAAACAATAGCCTGAAAGTAAGTGCTTGTGGTTTTTGGAAGAAGTGGAAGCCTTGGGGAGGAGAAAAGAAGCTTATAAAAGCCAAGCCCAGAAGACTGTAAGAAAGAGTTTTTATAGTAAATGAGAGAGTAATAGGACAAGGATGTGATGTAAGGAAAGTCCATGCAATGTAAGAAAGAGAACGCCCTTTTTGTTGCTGAGAGGAGGAGTCTAAGAAAGTGAAGGACAGAAAGTAAAGGAGGTGTCCTCACTTCCTTATTCAACACTCTCAGGGTAAACTTTAAAGTGTCGCAGGGGGTCACAGGAGGTGACTTAGAGGGAAGGAGGCATGGAGTAGAAATGTTCAAATAGACTTGCTGAAATCAATAACATTAAGGATGGAGGGAACTTCCCTGGCAGTCCAGAGGTAAAGACTCATCACTTCCACTTCAGGGGACATGAGTTCGACCCCTAGTCAAGGAACTAAGATCCCACAAGCCCTATGGCATGACCAAAAAAAAATTTTTTTTCCTAAAACCAAAAAAATTAATAACTTAAAAGAGCAAATCAACCACACAGGCAGAAACATAATATAAATAACAATAAATATAGCACAGAATGATATGGCAAATTGAGATCAAATCTAACAGTCATATAATAAATGTAACTGGGTTTAAAGCAACATTGAAAGAAAAAAACTTTAGACTGAATCAAAAGGAAAACCCAAATGTGGTAGATTGTAAAAACTGGCTACAACTTCTCCCTTCGACTATGACTTTGCAGCTTGATGTTATAGATCATCTCATCAAGAACTGGAGTCTGTTTCTCCATCCTTCTGGAGAAGGAAAAGGCTACCCACTCCAGTATTCTGGCCTGGAGAATTCCATGGACTGTATAGTCCATGGGGTCGCAAAGAGTCGGACACGACTGAGCGACTTTCACTTCACTTCACTATCCTTAAGTCTGGGTTGTTGATGTAAATTGCTTCGGCCAATAGAGCATTAGTAATTGTGACGCAAACAGACACTTCAGCCCTCGGAGCTTGTCCTTTCTGACTGCGCTAGAAACGTGTCCTCTCTGTGTGTAGGCTAACCTGCTGGATTATGAAAGATTGGCCCAGTCATCCCCCTAGCCCTCACCAATGGTGTGCTAATCATCACCTGTGGTGTGCTAAGTCACTTCAGTTGTGGCTGACTCTGCTACCCCGTGGACTGTAACCTGCCAAACTCCTCTGTCCATGGGATTCTCCAGGCAAGAATACTGAAGTGAGTTACCATTTTCTCCTCCAGGGGATCTTCCCGACCCAGAGATCAAACCATAGGATTCTCCAGGCAAGAGCACTGAAGTATGTTGCCCTTTCCTCCTCCAGGGGATCTTTCCCACCCAGGGATCTTACCCGTTTCTTAATCTCCTGATTGGCAGTTGGGCTCTTTACAATTAGCGCCACCTGGTGAATTAGGGTATTTTAGATCATTTGGCCACCAGCCAACCCCCAGCTGATGTTAGTTACTGACCAAGCCCATCAGTTTTGCTGAGCCAGCCTAGACAGCAAATGCCCAACCCACGGAACCATGAGCTAAACAAATGACTCTTGTTTTAAGCCACCAAGTTTCGTTACAGTTTGTTGTGCAGCAAAAGCTAACTGATACACCAACATGCCACATACAAGCTACACCTAAAACAAAGTGGTTCAGAAAGGATAAATAGAAATAGACAAAGATACACCAGCCACATGAAAACAATAAGAATGCAGAAGTTCTTATCTTGATATCAGACAACTGAAGCCAAAAAAAGATTTAAATATGATTAAAGACACTTCATAATGCTAAAGAATAAAATTGTCCAGAAAAGAAAAGTACCTAAAACAACAATATAGCTTTTTAATACCTATGTATCACGTAACCCAAAATATCTAAGTATCGAACTAATAAATTTCAATCTTTTGGTCAAATGCTTGACTAGTTAAGAGAATTAAAAAGAATATCACTCAGCGATGATGCAAAAAAGATACATTTGGAAGCAAGGTAGGTGAGTTAAATCCACTCCGAATAATATGTAATACTATGTAATGTAAAGTAACCTCATTTTAAGAGATGTGGCCTTGAAAATTATAGGGCAGATGAAAAAGTATGTATTTTCCACTTTGTGGTTAGGCTGCATTCTCTATAAAAAGTAATATTTGCCTTTGGGAGAGGGTGATTCAACAGTCCCCTGTAGAATCACTTTTGTTTCATACAAACAAAAAGAATCTCATCTACAACCCAGAGTAACCTGGAGTTAATTCCCCTACCTTGTACTTTGTAGGATCTGAGTAGTCCAAGTTCCCCACCCTGCCCTGACCCACCACACTCCCTCCCAGGGTCTTCCACTAGCCCTGTGGTTCTCAACTTCGCATAATTTTGCCCCCAGGAGACGTTTAGCAATGTCTGGACACATTTTTGGTTGTCACAACTTTCGGGGTAGGGGAGTGCTACTGTCGGATAGTGGGTGTAGGCCAGCGATGTTACCTCCAACACACAAGACAGCCCCACGCAGCAAGAGATGTCCTGCTCAAAACGTCAGTTGTACCCAGGGCGAGAGTCACTCTTGAAAAGCGTGTGGTCATGCAATCAACCCTCTGTATCCGTGCATTCTTCATCTACGGATTCAACCAACAGTAGATCAAAAATATTTGGAAAAACTTTTCCAGAAAGTTCCAAAAAAAACAAAACTGGGATTTACCACAATGGCCACTGTTTACATAGTGTTTACATTGTATTAGGTATTATAAATAACCCAGAGATAATTTAAAGTATATGGTAAGGGACTTCCCTAGTGGCCCAGTGGCTAAGACTCTGTGCTCCAGTGCAGAGCATCCAGGTTTGATTCCTGTCAGGGAATTAGAGTCCACATGCCATTAACTAAGAGTGCGCATGCCAAGACTGAAAAGATCCGGCATGCCCCAAAGAAGATCCCACATGCTGCAACTAAGACCTGATGCCAAACAAAGACATTTAAAATTTTTAAAATAATAATTATTAAATAAATACTTTTAAAAATAAAGCATATGGTAGGATGTGTATAGGATATATATAAATCTACACCATTTTAGATGAGGTACTTGATCATCTCTGGATTTTGATGTACACGGGGGTCCTGGAACCAATTCTCCGTGGATACTGAGAGACCACTGTAATCTGGTGGACTTTGAGGTTATCCTGCTTCTCATGTATCTTCACCCATTCCCCTTCTCTAAGTATCCTAGTCCTCACCTGGGTATCCTCACTTCTCTCCATGTCCTTTTTTTCTTTTGTCCTTTGTCTTAGGCTTTAATGGATAAGGATGTGGCTCAGGCCTTAGCTCATTACTGCAATCCCATCCTCGAGCACCAGTAATTCAGAAAAAAAAATTGACCTAATTCTGGCTGCTGAGATATAAAGAGGTTTGTCAGAGGTCTCAGAGAAGGAAAGTTCATTGCTATTTTGAGAGAATTTCTGAAAATGACCTTTCCTTCCCTAGATGTGGATGAGGAAGCATGTTTCTGTACATCAGGGTTCTTTCTGGTGTGCAACAGAAATGAACTGTGTATAATTTAAGCAGAAAAGAATGTATTAAAGGATATGTTGTTGTTGTTCTGTTGCCCAATCATGTCCGACTCTGTGACCCCATGGACTGCAGCACGCCAGGCCTCTCTATCCTCCTCATCTCCTGAAGTTTGCCCAAGTTCATGTCCATTGCATTGGTGATGCCATCCAGCCATCTCCTCTTCTGACGCCCTCTTTCCCTTCTGCCCTTAGTCTTTCCCAGCATCAGAGACTTTTCCAGTGAGTCAACTGTTAGCATCAAATGACCAAAATACTGGAGTTTCAACTTCAGCATCAGTCCTTTCAGTGAGTATTCAGGGTTGATTTCCTTTAAGATTGACTGGTTTGATCTCCTTGCTATCCAAGGGACTCTCAGGAATCTTCTCCAGCACTAAAGTTTGAAAACATCAATTCTTTGGCGCTCCATCTTCTTTACGGTCCAGCTCTCACAACCGTACATGACCACCAAGAGGATCATAACCTTGACTATCTGGACCTTTGTCAGCAGAGTAATATCTCTGCTTTTCAACACCCTGTTTAGATTTGTCATAGCCTTCCTGCCAAGAAGCAAACGTCTTCTGATTTCATGGCTGCAGTCACCATCCAAAGTGATTTTAGAGCCCAAGAAGAGGAAATCTATCACTACTTCCACCTTTTCCCCCTCTATTTGCCATGAAGTAGTAGAGTCAGATGCCATGATCTTAGTTTTTTTAATATTCACTTTTAAATTGGATATCAGTTCAATTCAGTTCACTCACTCATTTGTGTCCAACTCTTTGCAACCCCATAAACCGCAGCACACCAGACCTCCCTGTGCATCACCAACTCCCAGAGTTTACCCAAACTCATGTCCATTGAGTCGGTGATGCCATCCAACAATCTCATCCTCAATCTCATCCCTTCTCCTCATGCCCTCAGTCTTTCCCAGCATCAGGGTCTTTTCAAATGAGTCAGCTCTTGCATCAGGTGGCCAAAGTATTGGAGTTTCAGCTTCAACATCAGTACTTAGTGTGAATATTCAGGACTGATTTCCTTTAGGATGGACTGGTTGGATCTCCTTGCTGTCCAAGGGACTCTCAAGAGTCTTCTCCAACACCACAGTTCAAAAGCATTAATTCTTTGGTGCTCAGCTTTCTTTATAGTCCAACTCTCACATCCATACATGACTACTGGAAAAACCATAGCCTTGACTAGATGGACCTTTGTTGGCAAAGTAATGTCTCTGCTTTTTAATATGCTGTCTATGTTGGTCATAACTTTCCTTCCAAGGAGTAAGTGTCTTAATTTCATGGCTACAGTCACCATCTTCAGTGATTTTGGAGCCCAAAAAAATAAAGTCAGCCACTGTTTCCCCATCTATTTGCCATGAAGTGATGGGACCAGATGCCATGATCTTAGTTTTCTGAATGTTGAGTTTTAAGCCAACTTTTCCACTCTCCTCTTTCACTTTCATCAAGAGGCGCTTTAGTTCTTCTTCACTTTCTGCCATAAAGGTGGTGTCATCTGCATATCTGAGGTTATTGATATTTCCCCCAGCAATCTTGATTCCAGCTTGTGCTTCTTCCAGCCCAGCGTTTCTCATGATGTACTCTGCATATAAGTTGAATAAGCAGGGTGACAATATACAGCCTTAACGTACTCCTTTTCCTATTTGAAATCAGTTTGTTGTTCCAATTCTAACTGTTGCTTCCTGACCTCAAGAGGCAGGTCAGGTGGTCTGGTATTCCCATATCTTTCAGAATTTTCCACAGTTTATTGTGATCCACACCGTCAAAGGTTTTGGCATAGTCAATAAAACAGAAATAGATGTTTTTCTGGAACTCTCTTGATTTTTCCATGATCCAGCAGATGTTGGCAATTTGATCTCTGGTTCCTCTGCCTTTTCTAAAACCAGCTTGAACATCAGGGAGTTCACGGTTCACGTATTGCTGAAGCCTGGCTTGGAGAATTTTGAGCATTACTTTACTAGTGTGTGAGATGAGTGCAATTATGCAGTAGTTTGAGCATTCTTTGGCATTGCCTTTCTTTGGGATTGGAATGACAACTGACCTTTTCCAGTCCTGTGGCCACTGCTGAGTTTTCCGCATTTGCTGACATATTGAGTGCAGCACTTTCACAGCATCATCTTTCAGGATTTGAAATAGCTCAACTGGAATTCCAATCACCTCCAGTAGCTTTGTTCGTAGTGATGCTTCCTAAGGCCCACTTGACTTCACACTCTAGGATGTCTGGCTGTAAGTGAGTGATCACACCATCGTGATTATCTGGGTCATGAAGATCTTTTTGTACAGTTCTTCTGTGTATTCTTGCCACCTCTTCTTAATATCTCCTACTTCTATTAGGTCCATACCACTTCTGTCCTTTATCAAGCCCATCTTTGCATGAAATGTTCCCTTGGTATCTCTAATTTTCTTGAAGTCATCTCTAGTCTTTCCCATTCTATTGTTTTCTACCGGATATATTGAAGGATATATCCAGTGGCTAACACTCCGAGCTCCCAATGCAGGGAGCCTGGGTTCAGTCCCTGGTCGGGACTGAACATGCCACAACTAAGACACAGTACAGCCAAATACATAATTTTTTTTAATATCAGGACCTTCATGGAATCTCTGGGACAGCCAGAGAATCCTAGGACACAAGGCAGAATATGTCCTATTGCTCCAGAGAAAATACTACTGCTTCCCCACTGTGTGCAATCCTGCTGGTAGAAAATGTGGGACCATTAAGGAGCCACCCCAACCCCCGCTACAACCGCTGCCTCTGAAGGTAGTACTGTCACTCTGCCAGAAGAGTCTCTGTGTGGTTTTGCATCTTCATGTCACCAAGAACCACTTGGATATATTAGTAGAGCTACAAGAAAGGCTGGGAAACAGAATTTCTGAATTCTGCATTGGTGAAGCAGGAATCAAGAGATGGAGAAATTCCTCTCAACCCCAGGAAAGGTTTCAAAGGTGCCTTGCACCCAACAAGAATGCATATGCCCACTATACCTTGGAAGCTGTTGGAAACCATCTTGTGGCCTTTATGGAGAATCAACCTTCAGATGAAACCGATGTGCCAGAGGTCAGAAAGGAGAGCCAGAGGGAAACTGGGTCAACAGTGATGTCACTGAGATGCTGAATCAAACCAGAGCTAGGTCCACGGCCTAGTAAACCCCCAGGATTCTTTAAACTGAACTTCATGTTACTTACAAAGAAACGCATCCAAAATGATGCATAAACAAAAATAATTGGAAAATATTCCTAAATTCTTAACAATGGAATTACTAGATTACAGGGTATGTGCATTTTACATTTGGATGTGTGTTAATAAATTACCTTCCAAAATTTAACATTAATGTTTATCTCCACTAACAGTTATGAGAATTTCTTCACACCATCACTAACACTAAGCTTTATCCTACTTTTAAATATGTATTAATCTGTTAAATGAAAAGTAGCAGTCATTCATTACGCTTTTAGTCTTACTTATGTTTAATAAGTAAAATTAAAACTAAGTTAGATACTGATTGTTATCCTTGGACCATTTTTCTATTGAATTATTCATCTTTTTCTTTACTGACATAATGATTCTTTGTTTATTAAGAAAATCATTCTTTGGTTGTATGTTTTGCACTGTCATTTTGTCTTTTGGTATGTTTCTCTGTTCTTAATATTCAAATTAAACTGGTGTGTCTTTGGCCACACCACCCTGAAGGCACCTGATCTCAGAAGCTAAGCAGGGTTGGGCCTGGTCACTTCATGCGTGGGAATGTCCGGTACTATAGATTTTTTTTTTTTAATACTTGGATTTTTTTATTGGCTGTGCTGGGTCTTCGTGGCTTCGCGGCTGCCCTCGAGTTGCAGTGAGCAAGGGCTGCTCTCGAGCTGCCGTGGGTGGGCTTCTCACTGTGGTGGCCTCTCTTGTTGCCGAGCGTGGGCTGTAGAGCGTGTGGGCTGCAGCTGCAGCCCGTGCACTCAGTGGTTTCGACTCCCAGCCTCTAAAGCACAGAGTCAGTAGATGTGGCACACGGGCTTAGTTGCTCCTCAGGATCTTCCCAGACCAGGGATTGAACCTGTGTCTCCTGCATTGATAGGTGGATTCTTTACCGATCAGCCACCAGGGAAGCCCGGTACTGTGGTCTTTAATAATACACCTGTAAAGCAGATGTACACGGTAATTATGTATACTGGTGTCACAGACAGTAAAGAATCCTCCTGCAATGGAGGAGACCTGGGTTCAATCCCATTGGGAAGATCCCCTAGAGAAGGAAATGGCAAGCCGCTCCAGTATTCTTGCCTGGAAAATTCCATGGACAGGGGAGCCTGGCAGTCTGCAATCCATGGGGTCGCAAAGAGTCGGACACCACTGAGCGTCTTTCACTTTCACTTTCATTGTAGGCTCAGGAAGAGAGTCCAAAGGTTTAATCTTGCTTATCACTGGCTTTAATAATGAAAGATGGATAAATTCAGTAAAGTTGCAATATAAAAAATCAGTATATAAAAATCAGTTGCATTTCTGTACACTAACAATGAACTATGGGTTAAGAATCTAATTTTATGATTATCATGAAGACAAACACTTAGGAAATAAATTTAATGAAGGACATGAACAATCTGTACACTAAAAAACTACTAAACATTGATAAAAGAAGCTTAGGAAGACACAAATAAATGGAAAGCTATTTGGTGTTCATGGGTTGGAAAATGAATATTGCTAAATGCCCATACTGCCCAAAGTGAGATATAGATTCAGTGCAATTCCTATCAAAATTCCAGTGGCGTTTTTCACAGAAATAGAAAATCCTTAAATTTGGAACCACAAAAGACCCTGAATAGCTAAGCAGGGTGAAATACGCCAGACAAACACAAATACTACATGGTACCACTCCTATGTGAAATGTAAATTTTAAAAATTTTACAAGAGTTGGGCTTGTAAAATAGAATGGTGGTTGCTAAGAGAGAAGGGGACAGTACGAACAGGTTGGTAAAGGGTGCAAATTTCAGTTATAAAGTAAGGCCTGAGGGTCTCGTGTGCAGCATAGTGACTATAGTTGATTGCATGGTATTGTATGATTGAAATCTGTCAGGAGAGTAAAAACTAAGGTGTTCCCACCACCCCCCACCCCCTGCAAAAAAAGGATGACTGTTCACTAACTAGACGGAGAAAACCTTCTCACAGTGTATATGTGTATCAAACTGTACACTTTAAAAATACTACAATTTTGTCATTATTTTTTCAATAAGGATGGAAACACTGAAAAATAAGAGATAAAAAAGGACAGAAATGGACTTTCCTGGTGGCTTAGGAGTATCTGCCTGCCAGTGCAGGAGACACAGGTTTCATCCCTGGTCCTTGAAGATCCCACATGCCACAGATCAGCTAAGCCCTGTGCACCACAACTGTTGAGCCTGTGCTCTGGAGCCCAGGGGCCACACCTGAGCCCACGTGCTGCAACCACGGAAGCCCAGACACCCTAGAGCCCGGGCTCAGCAACAGGAGAAGCCCACACCCTGCAACTGGAGAAAAGCCTCTGCAGCAGCAAAGACGCAGCACAGCCAAAACTGAGTAACTTTTTGTCTGTAAAAGGACAGAATGAAACCGCTGCCGTGCCCACAGACCCCAGTCTCCTACCTCTGCCCCACAAGGTGTCACTATTGAAACACGGACGACCTGCTATGTCGCGACTGGTCACAAGATGGAGTTACTAAAACCCGACTTGCTCTACTAGTTTGAGGTGGCAAACTCAAAGGGCTCTTTCTCCTAGGACACACCGCTAATGCTTCAGGGAAATGTATGAGGGCTGAGCTAGAACCTGTCCTCCTAGCCCGCAGTGTTGAGCACAGGTGCGTGGCCCAGGTTCCCCGTCCTCCGTGGTGACTTTCTTCTGGGTAGGCCCTGGTGTCTTTTGCTGCCATCCCAGGTCGGGGATGCGTCAGAGCATCGGAGGTGAAATAGTAAAACTGATCCTCCCAAAGAATCAATGTCAGGATCTCAATAACTTCCTCCCCAGAAGACTCCTTAGTCTCTGGGGAAATTTGCTGACCCTTTCTTTTCAACCTTCAAACTCCTCATACCAAAAGGACGTGGTGAGAAGAGCAGCATTGGATTCCACACATAAGTGCTTCCATGCAGTGTTTGTCCCTTTCAGTCTGAGTTGCCTCACTTAGGATAATGTCCTCGAGGTCCACCCATGTTGTCACAAATGGCACGATTTCCTTCTTTTATAGGTCTGAGTCGGGGAAGGCAATGGCACCCCACCCCAGTACTCTTGCCTGGAAAATCCAGTGGACGGAGTAGCCTGGTGGGCTGCAGTCCATGGGGTCGCTAACAGTCGGACAGACTGAGCGACTTCACTTTCACTTTTCTCTTTCATGCATTGGAGAAGGAAATGGCAACCCACTCCAGTATTCTTGCCTGGAGAATCCCAGGGATGGGGGAGCCTGGTGGGCTGCCGTCTGTGGGGTCACACAGAGTCGGACGACTGAAGTGACTTAACAGCAGCAGCAGCATATGTCTGAGTAACACTCCATTTATATATAATAAGAATGTGGTCATCTGGGGGGAGGAGCATTATTCTGCCCACTATACCAATCACCTTGTTCCCACTAAAATGAGGGAGTAATTCATGGGGTCGCGAAGAGTCATACACGACTGAGCGACTGAACTGAACTGAACTGAACTGAATCTGGGAAAGAGGGAGACGTGGAAAACAGGAAATAAGAGATTCAACAGAGGAGGGCAAAGGAAAGGAGTCTCCATGATGATGAAGCCACGATGTCCAGATAAGTGCACAAGAGGCTTACTGACACAATGACAGGAGAGACAGGTGGATCAATGGTGGGCCTCGCCATGGTTCTCCCAATGGAGCTTACTTTTAAATAGAGGAAACTTCACTAAACAGAGAATAAACCTAAATAGAGAAAGACAGATCAAGGGCTGAGGGAATCTAACCCAAAAGAAAAAGAGAATTCCAAGACTGACATCAGAAGAAAGTCCTGGGATAACCGTTGTGCAGAACATCTCGAGAGCAACCAACAGAGGCAAGAAAAGGAAGTTTTGAGGAAACATTTCCCGAAAGACTGAAACTAATACATTTCCGAGCAATTAACACGTCCAAGAAAAAAACCTAGAGGAATTCCCTGGCAGTCCAGTTGGAGAAGGAAATGGCAATCCACTCCAGTATTCTTGCCTTGGACGGAGAAGCCTAGTAAGTTATAATCCACGGGGTCGCAAAGAGTCAGACACGACTGAGTGACTTCACCTTCACCTTCACCTTCACCAGTGTTTAGTATTGTGAGATTTCACTGCAGGAGGCCCAGGATTGGAGAAATAAGTTCCTGAAAGTCATGTGCCACAGCCAAAACAAACAAAAAGCCAAGAAGGGAAATCAGATGAGGACTTCACTGTCTAATAGTAGTGGAACTGGCTTCTTCAGACCAACCCTACCACCAAACACAGATAAAACAGCTGCACAGAATATTGAACAACCCTTCTTAGGGCACTAATGAGCTAACAAGATACCAAGGTAGACCCAAGAGAGAATGGAACCTGGAAAGTGAGCATAGTATTCATGTCACTTACATTGTGGGCATTTGCTCATCTAAAGGAATGGCTAAGTTTTTGCATTTTTGAAAGCTTCCCAGAACTAGAGGCCACCCATTGAGGGTGAGGTACCCTGGTAAACAATCTCCTGCTTTGGATTAAGACCTCAAAGAATTGCACCCTAGAGGTGAGAGTAAACTGACAGTAAACCAGCCTTCAAACAGCTTGTCATGAGCTTCTAATTATCGGTGGCCCCCAGTCAAAGGAAATGGCAACCCACTCCAGTCCTCTTGCCTGGAGAATTCCCTGGGCAGAGGAGCCTGGCAAGCTACAGTCCATGGGATCGCACAGAGTTGGGCATGACTGAGTGGCTGAGCACACACACACCAAATCAAAAGCTTTAAAGCCAGATTAAAGTGATCCTAGGTTACCAGGGGGTACCAGGGGCCTGAAGAAGCAAGTGAAAGTCCTCTCAGAGAGAGAACATAATCCTGATGTTATTTCTATAACTCGTTTTTGAAATACATTGTTCAGCACACAATCAATTATAACCGGACACGAAAGAAGCCAAGATAAAATGAACAAGAACAAACAGAAGTAACTGACATCAGACACAATCCTAGAGGCTTCCAAATCTTGGAATTATCAAATACAAATGGGACATCCCTGGTGGTCCAGTGGCTAAGACTCCTCGCTCCAAATGCAGGGGAGGTGGGTTCAATTCCTGGTTAGGGAACTAGATCCCAAATGCCACAACTAAAGATCCCAAATGCCACAACAAAGACCAGGCACAGCCAAATAAATAGATAATACATAAAAATAAATATTTAAAAGAAGACCAAAAAAAATGACAAAAAACACAAATATTGAAACAAGTGTACTTCCTAAACAAGTGTACCTGCTAAAGAATGCAAAACCCACACTGGAAATTGTCAACAGGGAACTCTAAAAAGTTACAAACCACATTTATAAAAGAACCAAATAAAATTTGACAAGAGAAAAATACTATATGAACCAAATTTAAGATAAATGAATGAGTTTACAAGCAGATAAACTGGAAGATATGTTAAAAACCTAATCATAAAACATGACAACACTCTGCTGGGAGTTACATTTGCGTATATCTAATAATATAAACACTGAATATTGATTTGACCAAATATTATAACTACATTCAGAAGATGAAGGATAGTAAGAAAGGGAATAACACTATCAGAGAATAAATTTGCATGTAACATAGTAGATGGAAGTTGGTAGATAATATCTAAAGTAGCATTCAGGGACTTCCTTAGTGGTCCAGTGGTTACGACTCTGCTTCCAATGCAGATGGTAGGGGTTTGACCCCAGGTTGGGGAGCTATTTCAAATCCTGAAAGATGATGCTGTGAAAGTGCTGCACTCAATATGCCAGCAAATTTGGAAAACTCAACAGTGGCCACAGGACTGGAAAAGGTCAGTTTTCATTCCAATCCCAAAGAAAGACCAAAGAATGTTCTAACTACCACACAGTTGCATTCATCTCACATGCTAGTAAAGTAATGCTCAAAATTCTCCAAGCCAGGCTTCAGCAATCAATGAAGCGTGAACTTCCAGATGTTAAAGCTGGTTTTAGAAAAGGCAGAGGAACCAGAGACCAAATTGCCAACATCCACTGGATCATGGAAAAAGCAAGAGAGTTCCAGAAAAACATCTATTTCTGTTTTACTGACTATGCCAAAGCCTTTGACTGTGTGATGCCGGGAGCCAGCATGGGAAATCCCGCCCATGGCAAAGGTCATGAGAAAGGAAGCCCGACATAATGCAAAGGCATGATCCGGCTTCAGGGGTTCCCCCTGAGTTTTCCTGAGCATGTACCTCAAAAACCAGAGTCGGCCTGATTTTATTGTTCTGTGCTTTCTACTTTTCTGACATTCTCTGGAAAAAAGTTAACTTAGGGCTTCAGTCTTCTGCATATGAAAGAAATGTTTCATACCCCTCTGATGGGTCTCTAACTTGCCTGGCAGGTTCCCCTGGACTTTTTACAACTTGTGAATTGCTTACAGCACCCCCAACTGCGAGAGGCACAAAGCTTAAAGCATCTTAAAGATACAGAGCCTTTTCTAAAGAGTTAAAAATCATATTGGTGATGGGTTTTCACTGTTGACTCAATGACTGCTGCCAGGCCTCCATATTTTTTATCTTTTAGACACCTGAAGGATATTAATCAATGTAATCGAGGTATAGAAAAAGGAAGATAGTAGTTTTGATGTTAGCAACACTAGACTTTTGAGTTAATTACTTTTCTTTGTTATATATCACTGCACTCCTCTTGTGTCCTTGCTATGTAAGAATGTAACTTTATTTAGTGCTTTCTGAGAGTGGCACCAGACTTTGGGAAGATCAACACAAACAAGTCTTCTGGTTGACAAACCCTTATCAGAAAAAAGGCTGTAAAATGTTAATTGGCCCTCTGGCTAGAAGATGATGTAAATCACCTAAGACTTGTGTATACAACTAGGTATGCAGAGAGAAAGCCTGGTTTTGATAAGAGTCAGGGCTGCTGATGCTGCATAATTTTATATTACCCATTGATCTCTATGTACAATCANTCTGGGAAAGACTGAGGCAGGAGGAGAAGGGGATGACAGAGGATGAGATGGTTGGATGGTATCACCAACTCGATGGGCATTGGTTTGGGTAAACTTCAGGAGTTGGTGATGGACAGGGAGGCCTGGCGTGCTGCAGTCCATGGGGTTGCAAAGAGTCGGACACGACTGAGTGGCTGAACTTAACTGAAGTGAATAACTTTAGAGAAGAAATAACCAGCATAGGTGGGACAATAACCACGTGCCAAGTGCTGTGCTAAGTACGTAGTTCATTGAATCCTCACAACAGCCCTGTAAGACAGACATTGCCATTTCTTTCCATCTGACAGGTGAGGAAATTTGGCAAAGGTCACACAGTAAACAGTAGCGCCTGCAGTCACACCTCAGAATCCTGACACTGGAGGACTTTTTCTCACAGGATTGTAATGCATCCCTGATTCCAGAAAATTTTAGATGGTAATCCTTACTTTAACCCACAGGAAGGACTGACTGGATAGGGGCTGAAAAGAAGTCTGTTTAAAAAACAATTTTTTTTTTTGCCACACCCCAAGGCATGTGGGACCTTAGTTCTCTGACCAGAGATCAAACCCACACCCCAGTGCATTGAAAGGTGGAGTCTTAACCACTAGGCCACCAGGGAAGTCCCTGAAAAGCAGCCTTAAAATTCCATTGTAATAGCTGGCTAGAGTGAATTTTTCAAGAGATGAAGGGAAAAGAATTATAGGTCAGTATGGTTTCTCTTACACACACACACCCTCTTCATGGGCTTATGTACTTATGAGTTGACCCCTTTCCAGATGTGAATAAAACCTTTTTTACCTTTATGCACATCCATATTGATATTGGGAAAGTTATAACCGTGAACAAGAATGATATAGCCACCAAAATCCATCCACAAACACCGAGGCCTGCACTGGGGCTATCTGTGAAAATAAAAAAACATACAGTTCTTATCAGTGTTCTTAGCATGATCCCCCCGTCTTCATCCTTGCCATTCACTGAACGTCGGTCGTTTACATGAACTTTTCCATCCAATCTGCATAAAAACCGTGAAGCCAAGTGCTACTCCCCCTAATCTTTACTGTGTGCTGAAGTGATAGAACTTTTAAGATCCATACCAACTAGCAAGAAGGTTAAGTTTAGTGGCAAAATCATTACAATACTAAGCGCTAAGTATAGATACAGTATCTGTTCAGAACATTTTGAAAACACAAGAATAGGAGCAACTCACACTATATGGTTAGAATGGAGTTGAAACCAGAGTGGGGTGGGTAGGCGATGGTGGCAGTTGTTGGAGGGGCTTCTTGCAGGACGTGATGGTTAAGAGAAAACCAGGGACAGGGGAAGGAGGATAAAAGGCATTTAGGCTGAGGCTACAGCATAATTAAAGGTGAAAATCATATGATATACTTGTTCAAGCTCACTTAGGTCCTCTATTTAAAATGCCTGTAAAACATCTCACTAGCTATACACACAGTTTATCAGCCACGTTGGTTCTGATTCCTTACCATTATGAAAATGCTATAATGAACATGTTTGTACATGGCTTTCCTCCCACATTCCTAGTAGTTCACCTTTTTTGTGACATGAAGTTAGGTTTTCCTTTTTTGGCTTGTGGGGTCTTAGTTCCTTGATCAGGGGTTGAACCCATGCCCTTGGCAGTGAAAGTGCAGAGTCCTAACCACTGGTCCACAAGGGAATTTCCTGAAATAGCTTTTTGTCTGATCACAAAGATAATATTAATACCTGTCCCACTCCTAATATTAACACATGTCCCACTCCAAATAGTTTAGAAAAGTATAGAGAAGGAGGGAAAAATTACTCAATTCTAAGATGATAAATATTCTTCCAAACCCTTTTTGTGCATGCACATTTTTCAAAGTAAATAAATAACATTTGCAACCTATTTCCCTCCCTTCTAGGTATTACTCTTTCAGCTTCCTTTTCGGGCTTTGTGCTTTTTCTGTTTCAGTTTTATCTTTATCAATTTGTGGTTTAGTTGCCAAGTCGTGTCCAACTCTTGCAACCCATGGACTGTAGTCTGCCAGGCTCCTCTGTCCATGGATTCTCCAGGCAAGAATACTGGAATGGTTTGCCATTTACTTCTCTAGGGGATCTTCCCAACCCAGGAAACAAACCCGGGTCTTCTGCATTGCAGGCAGATTCTTCACCAATTGAGCTACAAGGGGTCAAGGAATTTTTATCAATTACACTTGCACAAAGTTAAAAAAGTCAAATAGTTCGATGCTGGGAGCTAGTGTGAGGAATCCCGCCCGTGGCAAAGGTCATGAGGAAGGAAGCCTGACTAAACACAAAGGTATGATCCGGCTTCAGGGGTTCTCCGAGTTTTCCTGAGCATGTACCCCAAAACCCAGAGTCAGCCTGATTCTATTGTTCTGTGCCTTCCACTTTTCTGACATTCTCTGGAAAAAAGTTAACTTAGGGCTTGTCTTCTGCATATGAAAGGAATGTTTCATACCCCTCTGATGGCTAACTTGCCTGGCAGGTTCCCCCAGACTTTTTACTACTTGTGAATTGCTTACAGCCCCCCAACCGCCAGAGGCACAAAGCTTAAAGCGTCTTAAAGATACAGAGCCTTTTCTAAAGAGTTAAAAATCATATTGGTGATGGGTTTTCACTGTTGACTCAATGACTGCTGCCAGGCCTCCATATTTTTTATCTTTTAGACACCTGAAGGATATTAATCAATGTAATCGAGGTATAGAAAAAGGAAGATAGTAGTTTTGATGTTAGCAACACTAGACTTTTGAGTTAATTACTTTTCTTTGTTATATATCACTGCACTCCTCTTGTGTCCTTGCTATGTAAGAATGTAACTTTATTTAGTGCTTTCTGAGAGTGGCACCAGACTTTGGGAAGATCAACACAAACAAGTCTTCTGGTTGACAAACCCTTATCAGAAAAAAGGCTGTAAAATGTTAATTGGCCCTCTGGCTAGAAGATGATGTAAATCACCTAAGACTTGTGTATACAACTAGGTATGCAGAGAGAAAGCCTGGTTTTGATAAGAGTCAGGGCTGCTGATGCTGCATAATTTTATATTACCCATTGATCTCTATGTACAATCAAAAAGGTATAAAAGGCCTTTCTGGAAAATAGGGGCCGGGCAAATCGCTGGACTGGTTTCCCCTGTGTCTTCTCTTTACTCTAATTTCTGGCTGAATTCCCATCTGGAGAGGGAGGCTCGTCATGTCTACTTACTTGCCCTGGCTTTTAAGTTCTGTGAGAGAGAGAGCCCAAGGCGGGGCACTCTCCCATATTCAAACGGGTGCCGGTGGCCCAACGTAGATGGTGCAAATCTCTTGTCCTGAGATTTTATTGGCTTTCCCCGTAAACCAAGTTATTCAGCCTCTTTTCTCCACCTAATTTTCCTACTACACTATTTCTTCCTAATCTAATCTTATATTTCTAATTAAATAAATAAATAAGTTTTCCTCGCCTATGCCGTCTCCCCTTCAAATTACCCTGGATCCACTGGGGCTGGACCCTGGCAGTGTGGATCACGATAAACTGTGGCAAATTCTAGAAGAGATGGGAATACCAGACCACCTGGCCTGCCTCTTGAGAAATCTGTATGCAGGTCAAGAAGCAACAGTTAGAACTGGATATGGAACAACAGACTAGTTCCAAATCAGAAAAGGAGTACATCAAGGCTGTATATTGTCACCCTGCTAATTTAACTTATATGCAGAGTACATCATGAAAAACGCTGGGCTGGAAGAAGCACAAGCTGGAATCAAGATTGCTGGGGGAAATATCAATAACCTCAGATATGCAGATGACACCACCATTATGGCAGAAAGTGAAGAGTAACTAAAACGCCTCTTGATGAAAGTGAGAGTGAAAAAGTTGGCTTAAAGCTCAACATTCAGAAAACGAAGATCATGGCATCTGGTCCCATCACTTCATGGGAAATAGATGGGTCTTTTCTCCACCTAATTTTCCTACTACACTATTTCTTCCTAATCTAATCTTATATTTCTAATTAAATAATAAGTTTTTCCTCGCCTACTCTGTCTCCCCTTCGAATCACCCTGGATCCACCAGGGCTGGACCCCAGCACTTGTTGGTTGCATCATCTGCAAATATTTTCTCCTAATCCATAGATTGTCTTTTTATTTTATTTGTGGTTTAGCTTGCTATGCTAAAGCTTATAAGTTTGATTAGGTCCTGGTCATTATGATTTTAATTATGTATTAAAATAATTAATTCATAGGTTACTTGGGATGAAACTATTCTGTACCACCTGATACTACAGTGATGAGGTTCTATACACCGTCCTATGTATAGAAGGATATAGCTAGTACCATTATAATCATTATCTAAGTTATAAAAAAGTTTGGATGGAGATTTTAAAAAAGTGAATGTACAATAAAAAAAGAAAAAAAAAAAAAACAAAAAGTGAATGTACATGATGTAGCATATTTAATTACTTCTTAAATATAACTAGAAACTCTGTAAATTCTGAATTTAACAAACATTTTTAGCATCAAGTATTCAGTGTTTTTTTTTTAACTTTGGGGCATCAAAGAATCCCAAGGATCGGGGAGCCTGGTGCCATCTATTGGATCATACAGAGTCAGACATGACTGAAGCGACTTAGCAGCAGCAGTAGCAGCAGGAATGTACTATATAATAAACTCTGTAAATTCTGAATTTAACAAACATTTTTAGCATCAAGTATTCAGTGTTTTTTTTTTAACTTTGGGGCATCAAAGAATCCCAAGGATCGGGGAGCCTGGTGCCATCTATTGGATCATACAGAGTCAGACATGACTGAAGCGACTTAGCAGCAGCAGTAGCAGCAGGAATGTACTATATAACTTATAATAACTATTAAGTGGTGAATTAAGCCAAGTAACTTTCAAATAATTCAATGAAAAATAAATGATGATCTTAAAAATTTCCCTGGTATTCTTAATAATCTTTTAAAGCAGGGCCATCTGAAGCTGCTGAAATTTTTGACTATTGAGTATGTGAGTTACAGATAGAAATTGAAATAGAAAAAGATGATGAAGCATAGATTACTTCTATTATGGACTATATGGGTATGGGTTCTTTTTTTTTTTTTTTTAGGGTATGGGTTCTTTAGATAACTAAAACTGTTGAGTTTTTATAAATGACATTGGAATCTACTGAGAGGAAATATCTGTTACAAAAAGTAGCTATTCATCTTAAAAGAAACAATTATTTTAGTTAGAGGCTAATTACTTTAAAATATTGTGGTTGTTTTTGCCATACATTGACATGAAGCAGCCATGGGTGTACATGTGTTCCCCATCCTGAACCCCCCTCCCATTTTCCTCCCCATCCCATCCCTCAGGGTCATCCCAGTGCACCAGCCCTGAGCACCCTGTTTCACGCATTGAACCTGGACTGGTGATCTGTTTCACATATGATAATCTACATGTTTCAGTGCTATTCTCTAGATCATCCCACCCTCGCCTTTTCCCACAGTCTAAAAGACTATTCTTTACATCTGTGTCTCTTTTGCTGTCTCGCATATAGGGTCATCGTTACTATTTTTCTAAATACCATATATATGCATTAATATACTTAATTGGTGTTTTTCTTTCTGATTTACTTCACTCTGTATAATAGGCTCCAGTTTCATCCACCTCATTAGAACTGATTCAAGTGTATTCTTTTTAATGGCTGAGTAATATTCCATTGTGTATATGTACCACAGGTTTTTAATCCATTTGTCTGCCAGTGGACATATAGGTTGCTTCCATGTCCTGGCTATTGTAAAGAGTGCTGCGGTGAACACTGGGGTACATGTGTCTCTTTCAATTCTGGTTTCCCAGCAATGGGATTACTGGGTCATTGCTGATAATGAGTGATGTTGAACATCTTTTCATATGTTTGCTAGCCATCTGTATGTTTTCTTTGGAGAAGTGTCTGTTTAATTCTTTGGCCTATGTTTTGAAGGGTCATTTATTTTTCTGGAGTTGGGCTAGAGGAGTGGCTTCTATATTTTTGAGATTAATTCTTTGTCAGTTTCTTTGTTTTATATTATTTTCTCCTATTCTGAAGGCTGTTTTTTTTACTTTCTTATTGTTTCCTTCATTGTGCAAAAGCTTTTAAGTTTAATTAGGTCCCATTTGTTTATTTTTGCTTGTATTTCCATTACTCTGGNTAAAACTGAAACTCCAGTATTTTGGCCACCTCATGCAAAGAGTTGACTCATTGGAAAAGACTTTGATGCTGGGAGGGATTCGGGGCAGGAGCGGAAGGGGACGACAGAGGATGAGATGGCTGGATGGCATCACCGACTCGATGGACATGAGTTTGAGTGAACTCCAGGAGTTGTTGATGGACAGGGAGGCCTGGTGTGCTGCGATTCATGGGGTCGCAGAGAGTCAGACACGACTGAGCGACTGAACTGAGCTGAATTGGGGAGCTGAGATCCCACATGCCTCTCGGCCCAAAAAACAAAACATAAAAGTAATATTGTAATGAATTCAATAAAGACTTTAAAAATGTCTTTCTGAAAGTCACATAAAAATTTTTTTAATCTTGACAAAAATCTTTAAAAAATAAAGTGGAATGTGCATGTTATTACAAATAGGTACAAACATAAATGCAGAGAAGACAGCTAAAGGAGTAAAAATTAGTTGCTTCTAGAGAAGAGGAATGAAGAAACTAGAGAGAGATGGGAAAAGGGCTGTATTTTTGTCATAAGCGTTTGTAGTACTGAGAAGGAAAAACTCAAGCATTGTTGTCTTTCCTATGTAGAGAAAAACCCAGTTCTTCCCTAGCATGTCCTTATTCCTTGCGTCAGCTTTACCTTCAGAGAAAACACTTCACTTCTGACACTTGGAATCATCAGATATGTGAGTTCTTTTCCCCACCACAAGCCAGTCTTCAACAGCTGTATGTCCTACAGCGTAGGTCTAACACTATCTACCTGAAGATAGCGTCAGATCCTACATATCGAGGGCTCAGTCCCGTAAGACTGCTCCCATTGATAGGGACAGAGTAAAGGGACAAAGTAGGTGATTAAATAGTTAATCGCACTAGGGGATTGTAAATAGAAACAAATATGGGAGACCCCATGTGAGTTAAGGATTACTTAAGAAAGCAGGTTTGCTTAATTACAAAACCAAGCAGGCTTGCTTAGCAACAAAATCACACCACCTAGCCATTTCACCGGGGAAGCCAATGGCACCCCACCCCAGTACTCTTGCCTGGAAAATCCAATGGACGGAGTAGCCTGGTGGGCTGCAGTCCATGGGGTCGCTAACAGTCGGACAGACTGAGCGACTTCACTTTCACTTTTCTCTTTCATGCATTGGAGAAGGAAATGGCAACCCACTCCAGTATTCTTGCCTGGAGAATCCCAGGGATGGGGGAGCCTGGTGGGCTGCCGTCTATGGGGTCACACAGAGTCGGACACGAAGATGTGTATAAGAGACAGCTNATGCATTGGAGAAGGAAATGGCAACCCACTCCAGTATTCTTGCCTGGAGAATCCCAGGGATGGGGGAGCCTGGTGGGCTGCCGTCTATGGGGTCACACAGAGTCGGACACGACTGAAGTGACTTAGCAGCAGCAGCAGCCATTTCACTATCCCCACACTTCAGACACCAGGGCAAGCCCACATAGTCACCTGTGCTTCAGACCAACCAGCTATAGATCAGAGATTCCAATGATCCCTTCCTTGGGTTCGATTAATTTGACATAGCAAGTCCCAGAAATCAGAGAGACAATTTTACCCCTTTATTAAATGATATGATGAAGGATACAGATGAACATGCAGATGAAGAGCTATACATGTGGTCTGTGAGGGTCCAGAACACAGCATCTTCTGTCTTCATGGAGTTGGGATGTGTCATCCTCCAGGTATACATGTGTTTGCCAGCATGGAAGCTCTCTGAATCTCATACTGTCAGGATTTTATGGAGGTTTCCTCAAGTAGGCCTCAGTTAGTCAGTTCAGTTGCTCTGTCGTGTCCAACTCTTTGTGACCCCATGGACTGCAGCACACCAGGCCTCCCTGTCTGTCCATCACCAACTCCTGGAGCTTACTCAAACTCATGTCCATCGAGTTGGTGATGCCATCCAACCATCTCATCCTCTGTCATCCCCTTCTCTTCCTGCCTTCAATCTTTCCCAGCATCAGGGGCTTTTCAAATGAGTCAGTTCTTCACATCAGATAACCAAAGTGTTGGAGTTTTAGCTTCAGCATCAGTCCTCCCAATGAATATTCAGGACTGATTTCCTTTAGGATGAACTGATTGGATCTCCTTGCCGTCCAAGGGGCTCTCAAGAGTCTTCTCCAACACCACAGTTCTTTGGGACTCAGCTTTCTTTATAGTCCACCTGTCACATCCATACATGACTACTGGAAAAACCATAGCTTTGACTAGACAGACCTTTTTTGACAAAATAATGTCTCTGCATTTTAATATGCTATCTAGGTTGGTCATAGCTTTTCTTCCAAGGAGCAACATCTTTTGATTTCATAGCTGCAGTCATCATCTGCAGTGATTTTGGAGCCCAAGAAAATAAAGTCTCTCACTGTTTCCATTGTTGCCTATCTATTTTCCATGAAGTGATGGGACCAGATGCCATGATCTTCGTTTTCTGAATGTTGAGCTTTAAGCCAACTTTTTCACTCTCCTCTTTCACTTTCATCAAGAGGCTCTTTAATTCTTCTGCACTTTCTGCCATAAGGGTGGTGTCATCTGCATATCTGAGGTTATTGATATTTCTCCTCGCAATTTTGATTCCAGCTTGTGCTTCATCCAGCCCGGCATTTTACATGATGTACTCTGCGTATAAGTTAAATAAGTTAGGTGACAGTATACAGCCTTGATGTATATTATAGGCATAATCAATAAATAATTGTTTTCAGCTATGTTGTCCTCTTTGGAGGCTGAAGGGTGAGACTGGAAATTAAAAGTTTCAAATCCTGACGAATCTGCCTTCCAATGAAGGGGACATGGATCTGATCCCTGGTTGGGAAACTAATATCCCACGTGCCACAGTGCAACTAAGACTACTTGCTACAACTAGAAAGTTCGTGCACTGCAACAAAAGATCCTGCATAATCCAACAAAGATGCTGTGAGGCCAAAAAATTCAAAACAAAAGTGATGCTTCTGGTCTTCTTCAGTTTAGTCGCTCGGTCGCGTCCGACTCTGTGACCCCATGGACTGCAGCACACCAGGCTTCCTGGTCCGCCACCAACTCCCGGAGCCTGCTCAAACTCATGTCCTTTGAGTTGGTGATGCCATCCATCTCATCCTCTGTCATCCCCTTCTCCTCCTGCCTTCAATCTTTCCCAGCATCAGGGTCTTTTCAAATGAGTCAGTTCTTCGCATCAGGTGGCCAAAGTATTGAAGTTTCAGCTTCAGCATCAGTCCTTCCAATGAATCCTTTAGGATTTCCTAGTGTTCTTACCACTTAGGAAATCACAATAGTTTTAGGAATTCCATGTCAGGAAATGGGGGCAGACACCAAGATACATATTTTCCATTATCTCACAAGTACTGTTTGAGTTTTCTAAGTGTATGTGTGTTATTTCAAGAAAATAAAAATTAATTAAAAAAATTTTTTAAATAAAAGCAATACTAGAGAAGACCACGAGGTAGACAGAGGGAAGAAGACCTCTAGTACCTGAGCCAGGGTCCTTCCAGTGTTCAGAACTCAGGAAGGTGATGCAGAGGAGCCAGCAAGGGAGGCAAAAGGAGCAGCTGGAGGCACAGGAGGAGAACGCAGAGACAGTGGTGGCCTGAAGGCCACGTGGGCAAAGTCGCTGAAAAAGGAGAGAAGGATCAGATATGCCAAGGGCCATTAGTTCAAATGAAACTTGATGAGAAAGAATGTGTGTGTGTAACCGGATCACACTGCTCACAGAAACTAACACAACATTGTAAGTCAACTATCCCTCCATTTAATCAAAGAGAATGAAAATCTGATGGCTGAGTTTGGTATCGTCCAGGCAAGTGTCATATTTTGGTGGTGAGCTCTGTGGTAGGGTATGTGGGGATGAAGAATGAAAACGCCGAGAGTAGCAACTCCCTGGTAAGGAAAAGAGGAAGGGCATTTGCATATCAACAGGGAGTTTTGTGCATCTAAGTGTGAGCCTCTGTGTGTGGTTTCAAATGAAGCTATATGAATGTTGATGGGAGTGGCTGCTTATGTTATAGGGCACGTGTGTGATTTATATACATATATGGGCTTCACAGGTGGTGCTAGTGGTGTACAACCCTCCTGCCAAAGCAGGACACTTAAGAGACATGGGTTCCATCCATCCCTGGATTGTGAAGATCACCTGCAGAAGGGCATGGCAACCCACTCCAGTATTCTGGCCTGGGAAATCCCATAGACATCCCTGGCGGCTGAAGTCCACAGGGTTACAAAGAATCGGATGCAACTGAAGCGACTTAGCATGCACACCCACAAGCCTAAAATAGACTTCCCAGGTGTTCGGGGAAGGCAATGGCATCCCACCCCAGTACTCTTGCCTGGAAAATCCAATGGACGGAGGAGCCTGGTGGGCTGCAGTCCATGGGGTCGCTAACAGTCGGACAGACTGAGCGACTTCACTTTCACTTTTCTCTTTCATGCATTGGAGAAGGAAATGGCAACCCACTCCAGTGTTCTTGCCTGGAGAATCCCAGGGACGGGGGAGCCTGGTGGGCTGCCGTCTATGGGGTCACACAGAGTCGGACACGACTGAAGTGACTTAGCAGCAGCAGCAGGTGGCACTAGTGGTAAAGAACTCGGCTGCCAATGCGGGAGACATGAGAGATGTGGGTTCAATCCCTGGATTGGAAAGATCCCTGAAGGAGGGCATGGCAACCCACTCCAGTGTTCTTGCCTGGAGAATCCCATGGACAGAGGAGCTTGGCGGGCTATGGTCCATAAGGTCGCAATGAGTCAGACATGACTGAGTGACTTAGCATGCACACACAATCGTTTAATAAGATTCTTTGTTATTAAATTAATATGAAATTAATATATTTAATTTGTTAAATTTTATAATTTTTGCATCTATGTATAGTATAGGTTTGGACAAATAAGCTAGTTTTCCCAAGAAAATTAAAAAATGTATTTATTATCTTCTATGTTCAAAAGAGAACTTTCAGATGTACAAACTGGATTTAGAAAAGGCAGAGGAACCAGAGATCAAATTGCTAACATCCGTTGGATCATAGCGAAAACAAGGGAATTCCAGAAAAACATCTGCTTCTTTGACTACACTAAAGCCTTTGACTGTGTGTAACTGGTTTCCACAACAGACTGTAGGAAATTCTTCAAGAGGTGGGAATACAGAACCACCTTACCTGCCTCCTGAGAAACCTATATGCAGGTCAGGAAGCAACAGTTAGAACCAGATATGGAACAAGGGACTGGTTCAAAATTGGGAAAGGAGCATGTCAGGCTGTGTATTGTCAGCCTACTTATTTAACTTATATGCAGAGTGAAAGTTAGTTAAGTTGCTCAGTCATGTCCAAGTCTTTGCAACCCCATAGACTGTAGCCTACCAGGCTCCTCCATCCATGGGATTCTCCAGGCAAGAGAAGGAATATTCCCCACCCAGGGATCAAACCCAGGTCTCCCGCATTAGAGGCAGATGCTTTAACCTCTGAGCTACCAGGGAAGCCCATCTATATGCAGAGTACATCATGTGTGAAATGCCAGGCTGGATGAAGCTCAAGCTGGAATCAAGATTGCCGAGAGAAATATCAGCAACCTTAGATATGCAAATGACACCACCCTTAGGGCAGAAAGCTAAGAGGAACTTAAGAAGCTCTTGATGAAGGTGAAAAAGAGTGAAAAAGCTGCCTTAAAACTCAGATTCAAAAAAACTAAGATCTTGGCATCCAGTCCCATCACTACGTGGCAAATAGATGGGGAAAAAATGAGAACAGTACAGACTTCATTTTCTTGGGCTCCAAAATCACTGTGGATGGTGACTTCAGCCATAAAATTAAAAGATGCTTGCTCTTAGAAGAAAAACTATGACGAACCTAGACAGCATATTAAAAAGCAGAGACATCAATTTACCGACAAAAGTCTGTCTAGTCAAAGCTATGGTTTTCCCTGTAGTTGTGTACAGATATAAGAGGTGGACTATAAAGAAGGCTGAGCGCCAGAGAATTGATGCTTTCAAAATGTGGTGCTGGAGATGACTCTTGAGTCCCCTGGACGGCAAAGAGATCAAACCAGTCAGTCCTAAAGGAAATCAACCCTGAATACTCATCGGAAAGACTGATACTGAAGGTGAAGCTCCAGTACTTTGGTCACCTGATGTGAAGAGCCAACTCACTGGAAAAGACCCTGAGGCTGAGAAAGACTGAGGGCAAAAGAAGAAGGGGGCAACAGAGGATGAGATGGTTGGATGGCATCACCAACTCGACGGACGTGAGTTTGGGCAAGCTCTGCAAGATGGTGAAGGATATGGAGTAGCAAAGAGTCGGACACAACTGAGCAACTGAACAACGGCATGTTCAAAAGATACACAAAGGTGCTAAGTTATCTTTCATTAAATTGGCTGACCAAGTGAAGGAGTACAGTTAAGAGACTCCACCAAACTTGGGTCCTGCTCCAGCTCTTTCACAGTAACTGAGATACATAGAGCCATATAATACTGGGCAACGTTACCTCTTTTAGATATATTTATATGTATATTTGGCTGCTTTGGGTCTTGGTTGTGGCACACGGGGTCTTCATTGTGGTGCACACACTCTCTGGTTGTGGTGTGCAGGCTCTGAAGTGCACAAACATTACTTCTTTGAACCTCAATTTCCCTTTCTGTAAAATGGTGTTAATATCTAACTCATATTGTTGTTGAGGATTAAATAAGATAATTTATATTAACTGTTCAGCATGGCACTTAAATATAGTAAATGTTTAGCAAGGCCCTTAAATGTAGTTACTGTCGTTAATGATCAATTAATGATTTTTTCCTTTAATTTTTTTTCAATTTTTTCTGTTAGTTATTGACCTGTTAATGTTTTTTTTACATCTTCTTGGGTTAATTTTTGGAAAGGGCTTTGTTTTTGATATCAGGCTGGAAATTTTGAGCTCAACTACAAGCAGCAGGCCAAAAGTTAGCAGAGAGAGAGAGAAGGAGGCCAAAGGAATGAAAGGAATAATTGATGAACCGGAGTCTACAGGGAGAAGGGAGGTCAAGCACAAAGATCTATGTGTTGAGCAAATACACACCTCTGCTGAGGCTGGCCAAAGGGATGGATTAGTGTAGACGGTATCAAGTATGCAGGAAGGAAGAAAAAAAGAGTTTCATGTTAAATTAACATTCTAATTATTCAACACAAAACCTTTAAATTACATTTTATGGTCTCAAACACTGTGAAAATGCATCTGTTTCTCTAAACTATAGTTCAGTTCAGTTCAGTCACTCAGTCGTGTCCGACTCTTTGCGACCCCACGCATCGCAGCACGCCAGGCCTCCCTGTCCATCACCATCTCCCGAAGTTCACTCAGACTCTCGTCCATTAAGTCCGTGATGCCATCCAGCCATCTCATCGTTGGTCGTCCCCTTCTCCTCCTGCCCCCAATCCTTCCCAGCATCAGAGTCTTTTCCAATGAGTCAACTCTTCGCATGAGGTGGCCAAAGTACTGGAGTTTCAGCTTTAGCATCACTCCTTCCAAAGAAATCCCAGGGTTGATTTCCTTCAGAATGGACTGGTTGGATCTCCTTGCAGTCCAAGGGACTCTCAAGAGTCTTCTGCAACACCACAGTTCAAAAGCATCAATTCTTCGGCGCTCAGCCTTCTTCACAGTCCAACTCTCACATCCACACATGACCACAGGAAAAACCATAGCCTTGACTAGATGGACCTTAGTTGGCAAAGCAATGTCTCTGCTTTTGAATATACTATCTAGGTTGGTCATAACTTTTCTTCCAAGGAGTAAGCGTCTTTTAATTTCATGGCTGCAATCACCATCTGCAGTGATTTTGGAGCCCCAAAAAATAAAGTCTGACACTGTTTCCCCATCTATTTCCCATAAAGTGATGGGACCGGATGCCATGATCTTCGTTTTCTGAATGTTGAGCTTTAAGCCAACTTTTTTGCTCTCCACTTTCACTTTCATCAAGAGGCTTTTTAGCTCCTCTTCACTTTCTGCCATAAGGGTGGTATCATCTGGATATCTGAGGTTATTGATATTTCTCCCAGCAATCTTGATTCCAGCTTGTGTTTCTTCCAGTCCAGCGTTTCTCATGATGTACTCTGCATATAAGTGTTATAATATTGTACTTCAAAGTACTTACTTGTGACTGATGTTAAAAAAACAAAAATACGTGCGCTTCCTAGAGAAAGTAGTGTGGGGAAAATATACAGAAGACTGTGCCACACACTGAGAGAAAGTAAAGGCTAATTCGTGAGCACAAACCAAAACATTTCAGCAAAGCACATCATCTTCCAGGTGTTTTCATCATACCGAAAGAGGAGACGATCTCTGTAAAAATAGAATCACAAAATAAATACTATGGTCTTGCTATATTTATTAAATAGGCAATTTTACTGAAAAAAATACTTATAGAATGAACATTGTTTTGTTATATTCAGAGTAGAAAAATTTAAAAAGCAAGAGAAAGTTTGTTACTTTACATGAATATGTCATGGTTAAAGTGGCCACTTCTGAGGTTTCCCTGTGCATGGATTACCAAACATCGAAAGATCACATCTGCTACCAAAAAAAAGCAGATACCATGACTGTATCAACTAAATGTTAGCTGGGAAATAATTTCTTGTTATGTGCAAGTTATAGGTCATTTGTTATATATGTTATATAAGAGAATCTTTATCAGCTAAATGTTAATTAGGGGGTAATTCCTCTCTATATAACAAGTTCTTATCAATTTTGCAGTTATCCATAGTGAACAAGAAAGTACGCAATTAACCAGTGGGAGGAATGGATAGAAAATGGAGACATTTTGAATAATAAAAAGACCAATCCCTTTCTTTTCACTTAAGAGTAAAGACTTTCTTAAAAACCCAAATTATAAGAAATTAAGTCTACTCATTTTCATTATGTAGTGGTAGCCTAGAAGATATTCAACACATATTGAACCTTAAACCTAATCATAGAAAATGTCCATTATAATGGAAAAAGTATAGGATTAGGAGACAGGCAAAATTGGGTTCAAATACTATTTCAGTTACCTACTATCTGGGTGACCTTTGCTGCTGCTGCTGCTGCTAAGTCGCTTCAGTCGTGTCCGACTCTGTGTGACCCCATAGACGGCAGCCCACCAGGCTCCCCTGTCCCTGGGATTCTCCAGGCAAGAACACTGGAGTGGGTTGCCATTTCCTTCTCCAATGCATGAAAGTGAAAAGTCAAAGTGAAGTCGCTCAGTCGTACCTGACTCTAGCGACCCCATGGACTGCAGCCCACCAGGCTCCTCCGTCCATGGGATTTTCCAGGCAAAAGTACTGGACTGGGGTGCCATTGCCTTCTCCCTGGGTGACTTTATACAGGTTTTATTTAAGTTGTCCAAGCCTCAGTTTCCTCAGCTAAAATTTGAGCATAGAAATACTTTCCTCACAAGACTATTTTAAGGACTTAATTAAAATGACAGCTATTATTAGGAGAAGAAAATAGATTCTTAAATCTTAAAAAATTGAGAATCACTTTTCTTAAATTTTGGTTTTTGATGGTTTTTCATATATACTATTAGCTGCTTTGAAAATCTTTTAAAACTCCATTAAAGCAGGATCCATTAATTATAATTTCTAAAATCTTCAGGTAATTTTTCCTATAAAATTGGCATATATAATTTCATTATGTACTTCCTGTATGTTGATTATTATGAAAAAATTCATTTTTTCATGATATTTTTAGCATTAAGAGGTAAACTACCTTTTCAAAGCTATAGTTTGCTAAACTACTTTTGTGATACGTAATTATCAACTTGTTATTCTATAACGACAAATCATGTCGGTTCACTAAACCCTGTTTTAAAGCTTCAGATGGATCAGTCCTGGCCTCACATACCATACTGATGTAACTATTGCTGCATAACAAATTACCCCCAAATTGAGTAGCTTGAAACAATTAAATTGATTATCTTACAGTTCCTATGGGTGGCCAGGCAGAGTCACCATGTTTTTTATGACTGAGCCTTGAGAATCACGTACCATCACTTCTGCCATATTCAGACCAACCCTGATACACTGTGGGAGGGGGCAACACAAAGGTGGGAATGCCTGGAGGTGAACATTACTGGAAGGCCATCTTCGATGCTTGCTACCTTCCCTCACACACAGGAGTAACTGTTCTGAAGAGATGCTTGTAACAGTGAAACTGCTTCTAAAGGCAGAGCATTTTGCCTTATACATAAAGATGCTCAATAATTAATTGAATAGGTAAAGATTCACTGTTATAACCTAAAAAGAAAACAATTAAGTGAATAAATCCTTTTTTTTTTTTTTTTTNAATACTGATTTTATTTCAAATCATTGGTGATGCATTCACTGTTTATAGCCTGGGAAATCTGTCCTGAGGCTGCTGAAATATAGGAATTAGGGGTATTTGGGGAGCTAATTTCAACCTACCACCACTGTATTTTCCTTGAAATGTAAAAAAAAAAGTCGGGAGGAAGGGAGTGGAGAAAACTTGAGGGGACTGTCAGCCTGGAAAAGGGCTGAAGGAAAGAGCTGAGGTCTAGGGATCACACAGACAGACCAATCCAGTTTCACAGTCTTTCCTGGGGCCAGGTCGAAATGGTTTACTTTAAACCTCCTGAAACTGGTTGAACTACCTCATCTCTGTCTTAAGTCCATAATTTCTTTGGCTATAAACTTCATTCATGATTACCACGTAGCTTGTCATTAACTAACTCAATTTTTAAACTTCTTAAAAGTTTCTTACCACCTCACCCTTCCTAGTTTGGTTTATGTTTTTGTCTTCTTTTCACATAAACAACACTATTTTTTCAAAAGCTATAAGAGCTTTCCAGTCCAGTTCCAATTCTGGTAAAATAGTTATGGAGACTTCCCTGGTGGCTCAGACACTAAAGAATCCCCCTGCAGTGCAGGAGACCTGTGTTTGATCCCTGGGTTGGGAAGATCCCTTGGAGAAGGGCACGGCCACCTACTCCCCAGGTATTCTTGCCTGGGGAATCCACGTGGACGGAGGAGCCTGGCGGGTTATAGTCTATAGGATCTCAAGAGTTGGACACTACTGAGTGCTAAGCACGGCACAGAACAGTTGTGGAGACTGTACTGGCAGAGCAGAAGAAATAGCTGGCCTAACATTTATTCATTCAAGAAATGTTTGCTGAGTGCCTGCTGTGTACCAGCAGGGAATGAGATGAAGAAGACAGCCTTTTCTTTAAAGAGTTTAGTGATTATTCTTTATCACTACTGGCTTCCCAGGTGGGTGCCAATGCAGGGGATGTAAGACACGTGGGTCTGATCCCTGGGTGGGGAAGATCCCTTGGAGTTGGCCATGGCAACCCACTCCAGTATTCTTTTCTGGAGAATCCCATGGACAGGGGAGCCTGGCAGGCTATAGTCTATGGGGTCGCAAAGAGTCAGACTTGACTGAGCTATTTAGCACCTGGGAATTTATAGATACTAAATCATGTAGGTGACACCATTTCATAGTCAGTACCCATCCATTAATAAGCTTCATTGTTTGGGGGCTAGAATTCAAAAGAAGAAACATCATGCCAGCTCCTCATCATACAGATGGGGCATGGCATGAGGAAGCTTGGGTCTGAATGGAAAGGCATCAGGCTGATACCCTGAAGAAGTCCCTGTACATATCCTTGCTTGACTCAGTCTCCCACCAAATAATGTAAAAACTTCAGTTCATATGTGGGCACTTTCATTCATTATTTCATTTATTCATCTAAAAATAAATATTAAGCAATGGCACACCACTCCAGTACTCTTGCCTGGAAAATCCCACGGACGGAGGAGCCTGGTAGGCTGCAGTCCATGGGGTCACTAGGAGTCGGACACGACTGAACGACTTCACTTTCACTTTTCACTTTCATGCATTGGAGAAGGAAATGGCGACCCACTCCAGTGTTCTTGCCTGGAGAATCCCAGGGACGGGGGAGCCTGGTGGACTGCTGTCTATGGGGTCGCACAGAGTTGGACACGACTGAAGTGACTTGGCAGGCAGCAGATGGATGAGAACTATCAGGATTGCTCCCAAGATAGAGGCTTTTGGGAAACTGATCATTTCTGCTTCCTCCACAGGCTACCGGCTTTAGCTTGAGAGGCTGTTTGCAGTAAATATCATCTCTGCAGGTCTGAGATTTGGGAGGGGTCCCCTCAGCTTCCTGCAAATGAGGGCTATGGTTGTAGAGAGGAAAATGGGGTGTATCTGATAAAGTCTTGAAACTGGGAGGACAATATATCTATCACAACTAGAAAGACATTCATGAGGAGGAAATGATGTGCGGGTTGTTGTGCATTTACAGGTATTGTCCCTTTTAAAAAAAATTATTTATTTGGCTGCACTGGGTCTTAGTTGTGGCAGGTGGGATCTTCAATCTTCACTGCGGCATGTGGGGTCTAGTTCTCTGAAACGCTATAACAGAAATGAAGTGTGTCTTTGATGGGCTCATTACTGGACTGGACAGGGCTGAGGAAAGACTCTGAGACTGAAAGAAAGTGAAAGCGAAAGTCACTTTGTCATGTCCGACTCTTTGTAACCCCAAGAACCACACAGTCCATGTAATTCTCCAGGCCAGAATATTGGAGTGGATAGCCATCCCCTTCTCCAGGGTATCTTTCCAACCCAGAGATCGAACCCAGGTCTCCCACATTACACACACATTCTTTACCAGCTGAGCCACAAGGGAAGCCCAGGACCCAGTTCCCTGACCAAGGATCAAATCTAGGCCCTCCTCTACTGGGAGCATGGAGTCTTGGCCACTGGACCACCAGGGAAGTCCCTCAGGGATTACTTCTTGACTGTGATGTCCCTGGTGCCCTTCAAAGATCATTTTCCTTGATTACCACACCCCAAGACCGAAGCTACCAGGTGCTATGGAGACTTTCTGCCATATCTTCCTTTTTTCTCTCCTTAGCGTAAAAACCTTTGACGATCAACCATCTTCCTCACTCCTGCTGACCACCATCCGAAAGACACAGATGGCCAAACTGTGCATGGTAACCAATCGGCATCCAAGTTCAGGCAAAAAAAAAAAAAAAAAGGATTTATTCACTTAATTGTTTTCTTTTTAGGTTATAACAGTGAATCTTTACCTATTCAATTAATTATTGAGCATCTTTATGTATAAGGCAAAATGCTCTGCCTTTAGAAGCAGTTTCACTGTTACAAGCATCTCTTCAGAACAGTTACTCCTGTGTGTGAGGGAAGGTAGCAAGCATCGAAGATGGCCTTCCAGTAATGTTCACCTCCAGGCATTCCCACCTTTGTGTTGCCCCCTCCCACAGTGTATCAGGGTTGGTCTGAATATGGCAGAAGTGATGGTACGTGATTCTCAAGGCTCAGTCATAAAAAACATGGTGACTCTGCCTGGCCACCCATAGGAACTGTAAGATAATCAATTTAATTGTTTCAAGCTACTCAATTTGGGGGTAATTTGTTATGCAGCAATAGTTACATCAGTATGGTATGTGAGGCCAGGATTGATCCATCTGAAGCTTTAAAACAGGGTTTAGTGAACCGACATGATTTGTCGTTATAGAATAACAAGTTGATAATTACGTATCACAAAAGTAGTTTAGCAAACTATAGCTTTGAAAAGGTAGTTTACCTCTTAATGCTAAAAATATCATGAAAAAATGAATTTTTTTNCGCTTTCACTTTCTTTCAGTCTCAGAGTCTTTCCTCAGCCCTGTCCAGTCCAGTAATGAGCCCATCAAAGACACACTTCATTTCTGTTATAGCGTTTCAGAGAACTAGACCCCACATGCCGCAGTGAAGATTGAAGATCCCACCTGCCACAACTAAGACCCAGTGCAGCCAAATAAATAATTTTTTTTAAAAGGGACAATACCTGTAAATGCACAACAACCCGCACATCATTTCCTCCTCATGAATGTCTTTCTAGTTGTGATAGATATATTGTCCTCCCAGTTTCAAGACTTTATCAGATACACCCCATTTTCCTCTCTACAACCATAGCCCTCATTTGCAGGAAGCTGAGGGGACCCCTCCCAAATCTCAGACCTGCAGAGATGATATTTACTGCAAACAGCCTCTCAAGCTAAAGCCGGTAGCCTGTGGAGGAAGCAGAAATGATCAGTTTCCCAAAAGCCTCTATCTTGGGAGCAATCCTGATAGTTCTCATCCATCTGCTGCCTGCCAAGTCACTTCAGTCGTGTCCAACTCTGTGCGACCCCATAGACAGCAGTCCACCAGGCTCCCCCGTCCCTGGGATTCTCCAGGCAAGAACACTGGAGTGGGTCGCCATTTCCTTCTCCAATGCATGAAAGTGAAAAGTGAAAGTGAAGTCGTTCAGTCGTGTCCGACTCCTAGTGACCCCATGGACTGCAGCCTACCAGGCTCCTCCGTCCGTGGGATTTTCCAGGCAAGAGTACTGGAGTGGTGTGCCATTGCTTAATATTTATTTTTAGATGAATAAATGAAATAATGAATGAAAGTGCCCACATATGAACTGAAGTTTTTACATTATTTGGTGGGAGACTGAGTCAAGCAAGGATATGTACAGGGACTTCTTCAGGGTATCAGCCTGATGCCTTTCCATTCAGACCCAAGCTTCCTCATGCCATGCCCCATCTGTATGATGAGGAGCTGGCATGATGTTTCTTCTTTTGAATTCTAGCCCCCAAACAATGAAGCTTATTAATGGATGGGTACTGACTATGAAATGGTGTCACCTACATGATTTAGTATCTATAAATTCCCAGGTGCTAAATAGCTCAGTCAAGTCTGACTCTTTGCGACCCCATAGACTATAGCCTGCCAGGCTCCCCTGTCCATGGGATTCTCCAGAAAAGAATACTGGAGTGGGTTGCCATGGCCAACTCCAAGGGATCTTCCCCACCCAGGGATCAGACCCACGTGTCTTACATCCCCTGCATTGGCACCCACCTGGGAAGCCAGTAGTGATAAAGAATAATCACTAAACTCTTTAAAGAAAAGGCTGTCTTCTTCATCTCATTCCCTGCTGGTACACAGCAGGCACTCAGCAAACATTTCTTGAATGAATAAATGTTAGGCCAGCTATTTCTTCTGCTCTGCCAGTACAGTCTCCACAACTGTTCTGTGCCGTGCTTAGCACTCAGTAGTGTCCAACTCTTGAGATCCTATAGACTATAACCCGCCAGGCTCCTCCGTCCACGTGGATTCCCCAGGCAAGAATACCTGGGGAGTAGGTGGCCGTGCCCTTCTCCAAGGGATCTTCCCAACCCAGGGATCAAACACAGGTCTCCTGCACTGCAGGGGGATTCTTTAGTGTCTGAGCCACCAGGGAAGTCTCCATAACTATTTTACCAGAATTGGAACTGGACTGGAAAGCTCTTATAGCTTTTGAAAAAATAGTGTTGTTTATGTGAAAAGAAGACAAAAACATAAACCAAACTAGGAAGGGTGAGGTGGTAAGAAACTTTTAAGAAGTTTAAAAATTGAGTTAGTTAATGACAAGCTACGTGGTAATCATGAATGAAGTTTATAGCCAAAGAAATTATGGACTTAAGACAGAGATGAGGTAGTTCAACCAGTTTCAGGAGGTTTAAAGTAAACCATTTCGACCTGGCCCCAGGAAAGACTGTGAAACTGGATTGGTCTGTCTGTGTGATCCCTAGACCTCAGCTCTTTCCTTCAGCCCTTTTCCAGGCTGACAGTCCCCTCAAGTTTTCTCCACTCCCTTCCTCCCGACTTTTTTTTTTACATTTCAAGGAAAATACAGTGGTGGTAGGTTGAAATTAGCTCCCCAAATACCCCTAATTCCTATATTTCAGCAGCCTCAGGACAGATTTCCCAGGCTATAAACAGTGAATGCATCACCAATGATTTGAAATAAAATCAGTATTTTTCCTAGAAGAGATGGGGTTTCTTGCCTTTCTTTCCTACTCTGTTTTCCAGAAGTTTGCTTGTTGAAAGCCCAGCTTCCTCCTTAAGTAGTGTAGTTAGAACTTGACATGGATTGGTTAAGGGAGGCAGCGCAGAGAAGTATAGCTCTTTAAAATGTTTGAGTTCAGGGATTTTTCAATATGTAATCAACAGCTCCAAAAAAGCATTTACTTAGTTAAGAAAGTAATCCAATCCAAACAGAAGCTTTGGGCAATTTATTTAGAATCTTTGGTCCTTTCATGATTCAACCTGCCCTTTTTAAAACTATGAGTCACCATGATTCTCATTCTGACCAGTATTTTTCTGCTTCATTGCTTGGAAGTAAATGAGTATTGCATTGTGAATCCAGCACATTTTATCTAGTATACTACTAAAACGAGTTATTGAAGGCTTGATAAATTGCAATGCTGCAGCATGACTAAGACAGTCTTTTAATAGTGTATGCCTGGATCTGACCTCTGGAGCTGCTGCAGTCATCTTGTGACCATGAGGAAAGGGATTAAAAAAATTTTTTTTGCTGAATCTTGAATATATGTATTCAGACTTGCTTGCTTCGTGCGTAACCCTGAGCCTGTAATATTGGCAAGAAATCAGAGCAACTGCTTCCCCAGAAGAAGGAACCGGAGCAACTGTTTTTCAGAAAATTAGTCAATCAGTAGAAAAGCAACCTTGTGAGGAATTTGTGACTGTACTATCTAGGCTCAACAAACTGACTTGGGGCATAACAATCAGTTGTGCCAAGCTCTACTGTAACTAACCAACTTAGAACTTGCAATCAAAGGAGTTGTTGAAACCAAGAAATCATTATTCTCTGTGAAAACTTGTGACTTCTGCTTTTATAGGTCCTGCCCTTGCCCTTGAGAAACAAGGGACCCTGTCGTCAGAAGGCTGTTTTCTCTCTTTTATACCTGTTAGATAAGTAAGTCCTGACGACTTCTTGCTAAATTTGTCTCCAAAGAATTTTTGGAGTATGAACATTTCACTCTGCCTCAGGATCTTTGTTTCATTTTTTAAAACAATTTTTTGTCTTTATTGAATTTGTTACAGTATTGTTTTTTTTTGTTTGTTTAATGTTTCTTTTGTTTTGGCCACTAGGCATATGGCATCTTAGCTCCCCAACTAGGGATTGAATGCCTACCCCCTGCACTGGAAGGCTAAGTCTTAACCACTGGCCCACCAGGGAAGTCCCTGTTTGTTTCGTTGGGGGGCAGGTCAAAAGTGATACACTAAGAATGGCATAGCAGGAAGACAGCAAGAACCTGGTTCCTTGGTGATGTTTTTATTTTACTAACTTTGGACCCCTTGTGTCTCCAGAATTTTTGTTATATGATATAATAAATTTCCTTTTTTGCTTCAACCACATTGAGTTGGGTTTTCTGTTTACTTGTACCAAAAGTAAAATAACTGATACAACTTCCCTCATTGTTCTTTTAAAAATAGTGCTCCTGCCTTATCACAGGCACCCTGATCCTCCTTGTTATATATTTATATCTTTGTTTACTTGTTGACTGTCAGTGTCTTCCACTAAAATATAAGCTCCACGAGACAGGGAACTTGGTCTGTTCAGATGCCTGTCTAGAAGTTCTAGCACATTACAAATGCCCATTAATACTGGCTTAGTAAAGATTTGTTTAATCCATAGAATTATATATGGTCTTCAATAAAGTTTTCTGGAAGGAAAGCCTGAGACAGGGATGCACAAGCATGTTATTTATCGAAGGCGTGCTCTTTAGAGAAAGGTGATGTGGGCAGCAGGAGGGATGTGGTCTCAGCTGCAGTCTAGACTTGGCCTGCCCTGGAGAGCTCTGAAGCATGAATGGCACCACAGAGTTGCTACCATTTTGAAACAAGCGAGTAAGCTTATATTTTTCACCCAAATTAAAGTCGTTAGTTATTGACTATGAGCTGCTTGTTGAGGTGGTAAATGTGAAGGTGAAGTCGCTCAGTCGTGTCCGACTCTTTGCGACCCCGTAGACTATAACCTATTAGGCTTCTCCGTCCATGGGATTCTCCAGGCAAGAATACTGGAGTGGATTGCCATTTCCTTCTCCAGGGGATCTTCCCGACCCAGGAATCGAACCCGGGTCTCCCACATTGGAGGCAGACGCTTTAACCTCTGAGTGAGGTGGAGAAGAATGTCATTTCCCGGGCAACTCAATTCCCATCCATCCAAAGGCAGTTCTCCAGCAAGCGTGTTAAGTCGCTTCAGCTGTGTCCAATCCTTTGTGACCCTATGCACTGCAGCGTCTCAGGCTCCTCTGTCTGTGGAATTTTCCAAGCAAGGGTACCAGAGTGGGTTGCCAAGCCCTCCTCTAGGGGATCGTCCTGACTCAGGGATCAAACCTGCTTCCTGCATCGGCAGACAGGTTATATACCCTGTTTATTAACCCTGTTTATTATTATTTACCCTGTTTATTAAGCCACCTGGGAACCCCCAGGTCGCCAAAGGAGGGGCCCCCTGCCAGCAGTTAGTAATCAACGGCCGCAGCCCCTGGACGATGGGTGTGCTAGGCTTGTAAAGGGAATCTGAGTGGGACACCAATAGTGTTGACGGAGACTTCCCTGATGGTCCAGTGGTTAATACTTCATGCTCCCTGTGCAGGGCGTTGGGGACAGGAAGGGGGCAGATTCAATCCCTGGTCAGAGGACTACATCCTGAATGCCACAACTAAGGCCCAGTGCAGCCAAATAAATAAATATTTTTTAAAAACATCTAGAAGGAAAAAAAAAAAAAAACCTAGAGAATTACTAAAAACTATTAGAAGCAACTGTAGAATTCATGAAAATGGAAGGTTATACACTGTATATAAAAATGAGCAACATATCCCTAAGCAATAACTCTGAGAAAATTTAGTGGAAGAAGCCATTTTATTTTAAAAACTATAAACTGATCAACTGGCTTAGTATTCACAAATAAAAAATGTATAAACTTGAATGAAAACTTCAAAATTCTATTTGGGGACATGATAGAAGATCAGTAAATTGAAAGACATAACATTTTTTGGATCAAGGGACTAAATATGTTAAATATAGAAATTCTTCGTAAATTGGCATCCTAATTCAATCCAATCCCAATTAAAATACAATGGATTTTTTAATCTTAAAAAACAATTCTATAATTCATGGTAACCAGGAACATTCAAAACAAAGTATGGATGGAAACTGGTCCGACCACAATTGGAACTATAATAATGAAAGTACTTAAAAACCTGCAAAGAAATATGCAGATCCATGGAACAGAATAAAGGGTGCAAAACAGATCCAGATACACATGGAAAGTTAGTCTGTCATAAAGGTATCATGTAAAATTGATGAGGAATGAGAAATTGTACATATTGCATCAAAACAACTAGATTACTATATATATTTGGGGGAGAAATACTGAATCCTTATTTCATTCTTTAACCCAAAATAAGTTCCAGAGAGAGCAAAAATGTTATGCGACCAATGAAAAACAGAAACTTCTAGAAGAAAGCATGGCAACATATATTTGCTATTGTAGAATAAAGAAAGCCTTACTAAGTCGTACCTAAAGTCCAAACCATAAATCATAAACAGTCAAAGGTCAAATGACCAGGAAAAATATTAACAACATATTTGACAAGCTACTGTCCAAACTGCAAAGAGCTCTTATACGGCAGATAGTTCAGAGAAAAAGAAATACTAATGATCAATAAACTCATAAAGAAAGGCTTAACTTCAGCCACAGTTAAATAATGGAAGATATTTAACACCTTTTGGATTGGCAAAATTGATAAGTTTAATGGAATCTAGTTCTGACAAAAGTGTGGGAAGGCGGGGATGTCCACATAGGATTAGTAGTAGTATAACTAGTTGGACTTTTGTGTACGTGATTTAGGGTTGCTGTCAGTGGAGAATGCACATATGCTTGGTCAGTCAAGCTCACTGCTAGAAATATTCCATAAGATCATACCTGCCAAAGTTCATCAAGATAGGATGTATACAGGTGTTTAACGAAGCATCATTTATAGTTGCAAAAAAAAAAAAAAAACAACCTGGAAATAGTTAAATTGCAATTAATAGGATATGAATAGGGTATTGGTGTAATAACTAATAGAAAATACTCTGCCATCTTTTTTTTTTTTTGCTACACAGCTTGGAAGACCTTAGTTCCCTGAGCCTGGGCCCCTTGCAGTGGAAGCATGGAGCCCTAATCACTGGACCACCAGGGGATTTCCTTGTGGTCATTTTTTTTTAAAGTAGGAAGTAAATTGAAAATGATATGAATGGTGGGGTTGTTGTTCAGTAGCCAAGTCATGTCCGGCTTTTTGTGACCCCCTGGACTGCAGCATGCCAGGCCTCCCTGTACCTCACCATCTCTGAGAGTCTGCCCAAGTCCACGTTCACTGAATTGGTGATACCATCCAACCATCTCATCATCCTCTATCACCCTCTTCTCCTTCTGCCTTTCAATCTTTCCCAGCATCAGAGTCTTTTCTCATGAGTTGGCTGTTTGCATCAGGTGGCCAAAGTATTGGAACTTTAGCTTCAGCATCAGTCATTCCAGTGAGTATTCAAGGTTGATTTCCTTTAGGATTGTCTGGTTTGATCTCCTTGCTGTCCAAGGGACTCTCCAGAGTCTTCTCCAACACCACAATTCAAAAGGCGTTCTGCCTTCTTTATAGCCCAACTCTCACATCTGTACATGACTACTGGAAAGACCATAGCCTTGACTATATGGACTTTTGTCAGCAAAGTGATGTCTTTGCTTTTTAATACACTGTCTAGGTTTGTCATAGCTTTCCTTCCAAGAAGCAGCCGTCTTCTAATTTCATGGTTGCAGTATTTGGTTTAATCAACGAGTTTTTTTTGTTGTTGTTGTTATATTCACCACTCACAGATTAGAGTAACAGTGAAATGTGTGCATGATATTAAGCTCCCTAAGTATATCCTTTTGGTTCATTGCCTCAGCATTGTCATTTAAGTATCACAGTAGTGGCAAAGCAAAACCTATCAGACTTGTATTTGGGGACAGAATACAGCAGTGATTGAGAACACAGACTGTGGTAATAATCTAGCACTAGTAACAGGTTACTCAAAACATGACAGCTTCAACAACAAATATTTTCTCATAATTTCTGTGGGTCGGAAATCTGGGAGTGCCTTAGCTGGATGGTCCTGGCTCAGCTGGATGGTCCCTCGTGAGGTTGTGGTCACGCTGTTAGCTCTGACTGTGTTCATTTCAAGGTTCAAATAGGGCTGGAGAGTCTGGCTTCGAGTTATCTCATGCCATTGTTGGCGTATCTGAGCCCTGGGCTGGCTGCTGGCTGGAGGCCTGCATTCTTCACCATGTGGGACCCTCCGTGGAACTGCTGGACATGGCAGCTGGCTTCCCCTAGAGGCAGATAATTCAACAAAGGGAGAATCACCCAAGATAGAAGGCACAATCCAATCTCAGAAGTGACATAGCATCTTTTCCACCGTATGCCATGGGTCTCCAGCCTAGTGTGACGTGTTGGGGAACTTACACAGAGGATCGATATCAGGAGGCAGGGCACAGGGCCCCCGGGAGGCTGGCTGTCAGACTCCAAGGTTTAAATCATCTAATCACATTTACCTCAGTTTATACATAGGGAAAATGGGAATAATAAGATTATCTGCTTTTAAGGATTAAAATAGCTAATATATTTTTTTAATTAATAATATATTTAAGATAGTTATAAATGAGTTATAGGACATCTGGCATTGGCTTTAAATACTTCAGGAAAAAAATTTGAGGGAGAACAGTGTGATAGACGAAACATATAGGGCAAAATGTTAAAATGTTGATGATAATGATTTAAAATGGGTGCTACATCAAACAAACCTGTCTACAAAACAGAAAGAAAGTCACAGGGGGAACAGCCTTGTGGTTGCCAAGAGTCAGGGGCGCAAGGATGATGCTTTGGAAGTTTGGGGTTGGTAGACACAAACTCAGAGAAGGCAATGGCACCTCACTCCAGTTCTCTTGCCTGGAAAATCCCATGGACGGATCAGCCTGGTAAGCTGCAATCCATGGGGTCGCTAGGAGTCAGACATTGAGCGACTTCACTTTCACTTTTCACTTTCATGCATTGGATAAGGAAATGGCAACCCACTCCAGTGTTCTTGCCTGGAGAATCCCAGGGACGGGGGAGCCTGGTGGGAGCCTGGTGGGCAGCCGTCTCTGGGGTCGCAGAGTC